>JAIFOV010000649.1:0-52632 GCA_020654155.1 Novius pumilus
TTAGAAAGGCCTATTCAGTGCCCGCACAACAATGTATCAAAGGACGATTATTAGAGATTTTATGATCGGTCGTTTAAAATGCACAAAAATAAAAACGGCTGTTTCGTCGTTCCTATCGCTAATACAGCGACCTATGATACCTCATTGGAAAGGCCTATTCAGTGCCCGCACAACGGTGTATCAGAGGATACCATAGCACGATCATTAGAGATTTTATAATCGGTCGTTCAAAATGCACAAGAATAAAAACAGCTGTTTCTTCGTTCCTATCGCAGATACAGCTACGTATGATACCTCATTCGAAAAGACTTTTCAGTGACCGCACACAGGTGGATCAACGATCACCATAACATAATTATTCGAAATTCTTTGCTCCTATAGCAAATACAGCGACGTATGATACCTCATTGGAAAGCACTTTTCAGTACCCGCACAACGGTGTATCAAAGGTTGCAATAGCACGATTATGAGAGATTCTATAATCGGTCGTTCAAAATGCACAAAAAATGAAAACAGCTGTTTTCTCGTTCCTATCGCAGATGCAGCGACATATGATAACTCATTGGAAAGGCCTTATCAGTGCCCTGACAACGGTATACTAACGGTCACCGTAACACAATTATTGGAGATTCTTCGCTTCTATTGCAAATACAGCAACAGCTACAGAGACGTATGATACCTCATTGGAAAGGCCCTTTCAGTGTCCTCAAAACGATGTACCAACGGTCGCCATTCAGAATTATAAGATATTCTTCGCTCAAATTGCAAATACAGCGCCAGTTGAAGCGACGTATAATACTTCATTGGTAAGGCATTCCCAGTGCCCGCACAAAGGTGGATCAACGGTTAACATTACACGATTATCAGAGATTTTATGATCGATCGTCCAAAATCCACAAGAAATGGAAACAGCTCATTCTTCGTTCCTATCGCAGACAAAACGACGTATGATACTTCATTGGAAAGGCCTTTCAGTGCCCATCCAAAGGTGTATCAACGAATACCATAGCACAATTATTAGAGATTTTATGATCGGTCGTTCAAAATGCACAAAAAATGAAAACAGCTGTTTCTTCGTTCTTATCGCAGATACAGCGACGTGTGATATCTCATTGGAAAGGACTTCTCAATATCCACGTTTACCATTACACGATTATAAGAGATTTTATGATCGGTCGTTCAAAATGCACAAAAAATGAAAAGAGCTGTTTCGTCGTTCCTATCGCAGATACTGCAACGTTTGATACCCCATTGGAAAGGCCTTTTCAGTGCCCTCACAACGGTGTATCACCGGTTACCAAAGCATGATTATTAGAGATTCAGAGATTCTATGATCGTTCATTCAAGATGCACAAAAAATGAAAACAACTGTCTCTTCGTTCTTATCGCAGATGCAGCGACGTATGATAACTCATTGGAAGGGACTTTTCAATACACGCACAACGATGTATCAACGATGTAACACGATTATTAGAGATTTTATGATCTATCTTTCAAAATCCACAAAAAATGAAAACAGCTGTCTCGTCGTTTCTATCGCAGATACTGCGACGTATGATAATTTATTCTAAAGGCCCTTTCAGTGCCCGCACACCGCTGTATCAACAGCTACCATTGCACGATTATTAGAGATTTTATGGTCAGAGTTTCAAAATGCACAAAGAATAAAAACATCCGTTTCTTCGTTCCTACCGCAGATATAGCGACGTATGATACCTCATTCGAAAGGACTTTTCAGTGCCCGCACAAAGGTGGATCAACAGTTAATATAACACGATTATTAGAGATTTTATGATCTATCGTTCAAAATCCAAAAAAAATAAAAACAGCTGTTTCGTCGTTCCTATCGCGGATACTGCGACAAATGATACCTCATTGGAAAGGCCTGTTCAGTGCCCGCACAACGTTGTATCAACAGATATCATAGCACGATTATTAGAGATTTTATTATCACTCGTCCAAAATGCACAAAAAATGAAAACAGCTGTTTCTTCGTTCTTTCGCAGATACAGCGACGTATGAAACCTCATTGAAAGGACTTTTCAGTCCCCGCACAAGGGTGGATCAACGGTTAGCATAACACGATTATAAGAGATTTTATGAGTTATCGTTCAAAATCCACAAAAAATGAAAACAGCTGTTTAGTCGTTCCTATCGCAGATACTGCGACGTATAATACTTCATTATAAACCTTTTTGAACGACCGATCATAAAATCTCTAATAATCGTGTCATGGTAACCGCTAATACATCGTTGTGCGTGTATTGAAAAGTACTTTCCAATGAGGTATCATACGTCGCTGTATCTGCGATAAGATCGAAGAACCAGCTGTTTTCATTCTTTGTGAATGTTGAACGACCGATCATAAAATCTCATATAATCGTGTTATGGTAACCATTGATACATCGTTGTGCGTGTATTGAAGAGTCCTTTCCAATGAGGTATAATACGTCGCTGTATCTGCGATAGGAACAACGAAACAGCTTTTTTCATTTTTTGTGGATTTTGAACAATAAATCATAAAATCTCTAATAATCGTGTCATGGTATCCGCTAATACATCGTTATCCGTATATCAAAAAGTCCTTTCCAATGAGGTATCATACGTCGATGTATCTGCGATAAGAACCAAGAACCAGCTGTTTTCATTCTTTGTGAATTTTGAACGACCAATCATAAAATCTCTAATAATCGTGTTATGGTTACCGTTGATACATCGTTGTGCGTGTATTGAAGAGTCCTTTCCAATGAGGTATCATACGTCGCTGTATCTGCGATAAGAACGAAGAACCAGCTGTTTCCATTCTTTGTGAATTTTGAACGACCAATCATAAAATCTCTAATAATCGTGTCATGGTAATCGCTAATACATCGTTGTTCGTGTATTAAAAAGTACTTTCCAATGAGGTATCATACGTCGCTGTATCTGCGATAAGAACGAAGAACCAGCTGTTTTCATTCTTCGTGAATTTTCAACGACCGCTCATAAAATCTCTAATAATCGTGTTATGGTAACCGTTGATACATCGTTGTGTGTGTATTGAAAAGTCTTTTCCAATGAGGTATCATTCGCCGCTCTTTTTGCGATAAAAACGAAGAAACAGCTGTTTCCATTTTTTGTGCATCTTGAATGAGCGATCATAGAATCTCTAATAATCGTGTTATGGAAAGCGTTGATCCACCGTTGTCCGGGCAGTGAAAAGGCCTTCTTAATGAGGTATCATACGTCGCAGTGTCTGCGATAGGACCAACGAAACAGCTGTTTTCATTTTTTGTGGATTTTGAAAGATAGATCATAAAATCTCCAATAACCGTGTCATGATAACCGCTCATACATCGTTGTCCGTGTATCAGAAAGTCCTTTCCAATGAGGTATTTTACGTCGCTGTATCTGCGATACGAACGAATAACCAGCTGTTTTCATTCTTTGTGAATTTTGAACGACCGATCATAAAATCTCTAATAATCGTGAGGTCGCTGAATGACCGATCATAGAATCTCCAATAATCATGCTATGGAAAATGTTGATACACCGTTGTGCGGGCACTGAAAAGGCCTTTCCAATGAAGTATCAAACGTCGCTGTATCTGCGATAAGAACGAAGAACCAGCTGTTTTCATTCTTTGTGAATTTTGAACGACCGATCATAAAATCTGTAATAATCGTGTCATGGTACCCGCTACAACATCGTTGTGCGTGTATTGAAAAGTACTTTCCAATTAGGTGTCATACGTCGCTGTAAGTACTCCAAGTAAGAGGGTCACGTAAGACGAAAATCGGTGGTGTTATAATAAGCACAGACACAAAAGGAGATATCGTTAAGCTAAAACGATCAGCACAGTCAACCGACTCTGGCCTCACCATAGGCGACCAGCTCAAAATGAAACCAAGGATTATTATCATCGGTGTTCCAGCGACTATGCAGGAAAAAGAAGTTTTTACCTGTTTATACTACCAGAACCTAGTGGACCAATTGCATGATTACAGCTTGGAAACCTTTCTGAACTCGATAAGTCATAAGTCAGATAAGAGGGAAGCAGAGATCTGCAACTTCGTGATCGAAGTCCCTGCGAATATTCGTAATGTCCTATTCTCCCAAGAAAGGGTATTTGTGAAGTGGTCATCTTGCCGAGTAAGAAACTTCACGCTGGTGACTCGATGCTTCAAGTGTCATCAGTATAGCCATGCTGCAAAAACATGCAGAGAGTTAAACCATACCTGCAGACAGTGCGGTGAGCAAGGGCACTCGATGAAGAACTGCACAAGAACAGTGGAGGGAGCTAAATGCGCTACGTGCTTGAAGTTCAAGAAACCGAGCAATCATAACACAGGAGCGCCTGACTGCCCGGCAAAAATTATGGCGGAAAAAAGGTATATGAACTCCATTCGACCGTTTAGCAGTCAGAGTCCGAAAGGTCCGTTTCGGAAATATGCGGAAAAGTTCAAGTCCGAACGGTGTATTTCGGGCGACAGTTCGATAGTTAGAGTCCGAAATTTTTTTTTTTTTATGGTTGCATCTCGATAGGCCAATGCCTTTAGCGTGTTCGTAACGCCCCGAGACAATGAAAGATAAGAATTGATTCTTCTCTTGAAATCTCGCAAGTCGTAGGTAATGGAAAAACTTCTGATGGGAGAGAGTTCCACATCTGACTTGCCCTATACAAAACGATTTCTTATGGTACTCAGTTCGAGGAGTTGCCAGATGGACGGTGAAATGATGGTACCTATCAGTCTGTCTTGTTTTTCGGTTGACGACGATGTTTTCGTGTATAACCTCCGCAAGAGAGTTAGAACAATCTCCATTGTAATACCGGTAAAATAAACTAAGGTCGGCCACTCTTCGCCGATGGTGAAGCGACTCCAAATGATCAGTGAGCCGATGGTCGTCCACTAATCGAATGGCTCTCCTCTGGATAGAGTCGAGGATCTCGAGAGAGTGTTGTGGGGCCGACCCCAGACATGAGAACAGTACTCAAGGCCGGGTCGCACCTGGGATTTATACAGCAGGAGAAGCTGGGAAGGTGTAAAGTACCTTTTGCTCTAAACAAATAGCTCAGCTTCCTGGAAGCGGACTCTACGATTTTAGTAACGTATTCCTCCCAAGTGATTGCCGAGTTAATCGTAACACCCAAGAGCCGTAGGTCATCAGCGCTTGTTATGATGTTATTTTCCATCTGGATGGGAGGCACTAAGGATGAAGTCTTCCTGGTGAAGGTAATAGACTGCGTTTTCCTCGCGTTGAACTCAACCAAATTTGCTCTACCCCACAGTGCAATTTTACTCAGGTCGTTATTGAGCGAATTTATTTGGTCGCATCGTTGTTGGTGGAAAACATTTGCTACAACTGGCTTTTTGTTGGTGATGGAGGCAACGAGGGTGCTGTCGTCAGCAAAACTGAAGATTTTGTTCTCAGTTGAGCTCAGAAAATCGTTTATGTGGATAAGGAAGAGCGTCGGAGACAGTACTGATCCCTGAGGAACACCGGCGTTAACCGGATACTTCGCCGAACACACCCCATCCACCACGACGCGCAGAGATCTGCCAACAAGAAAATTCTCTATCCAGGAGCAAAGATGCTCTGGCAGTCCGAAGGAAATAAGCTTTTCAACAGCGCATCGTGCCAGACGCGATCGAATGCTTTCGAGATATCCAGAGCAACCGCTCTAGATTCCCGTGGTTCTCCATTGCAGTCGTCCACAAGTGCGTCAAATAGCCGAGCATATCACCAGTCGATCTTCGACTTCTAAAGCCATACTGTTGATCGTTGATGAGTCCGTTGGTTTCCAAATACTTGACCAATTCGATTGTTGATTGTTTTCTCCATTACTTTGGAGATGATCGATAAGAGTGCAATGGGACGATAGTTCTCAGGCGAGTTCTTCTTGCCTTTTTAGGAACAGGCTGGATTCTGGCCGTCTTCCAGCAAGTAGGAAAGATTTTCTGTTGGTAAGAGATCTTAAACAAACGACTAAGAACCGGACTCAATTCGGGACAACACATTTTCAAGACAATCGTTGGTATTCCGTCTGGTGCCGCCTTCTTAGTATCGAGGCTTCTCAGGATGCGTCTAACTGTTTTAGGATGAAATTTCACCTCAGACATATTTGCCTGTACCCTTGGTATTGTGGGTGGTTTGGTAGTCATTGGATATAAGGTTGAGTTCCTTGCGAACATTTTCGCAAACAGCTCAGCCTTTTCGATAGCGGATGTTGCTACAGTTCCGTCATCCTCAACAGCGGCGGAAACGATGAGTGACAAAAATTGTTGCTCACAGTCCTTGCCAATGACCAAAAGGGGCGGGAACCACTCGGGCATTCGAGGAGTTTGCTGGTTACTCGCTCGTTGAACTTATATTTTGCCAATGCAATGGTTCGAGTGCACGCATTTCTTGAGTCAATATAATATAATAATAATATAGAATTGGAACAATGAGAAGAGGCAAGAGGCCTATAATTCTCAGAGTGAGACAGAGATAAATGCACATACGCCGCCCTTGAAGCGAAATCGTTCGTGTAGCTCGTAGCCTGGATACCGAAGGTAGGTGTGATCGGTGGAGGGAGCGATTTGCGTTTCACTAAGGAATAGCATATGCGGTCTCGTGTCATGTAAGTGCTGATGCACGCAGTCGACATTAGGGTTATTATAGCCTAGGCCGCGAATATTGCTAAAGTCAATGGTGAAATTTTTGACTCTGCGAGCAGTTGTTCGCTTTGTTGTTGTTTGGCGGCCTTGATCAGGGACGTTATCGTATGCATGTTGTGTCCCGTTCGATAGTCTCCCCCGGAAATCCGATTGGGAGATCGTTTTACTTCCGGAATATTTTACCGAAAAGGGCGACATCATGGCTCTTTGTTATATTCTGTTGTGTTGACCCGGCAACATCTGCCAGATTCCGAAACGTACTCAAAGAGAACTTCACGGAACCTATAGCAGATGCGGTGGTACCTCCCCGGGGCGAGCTCTCTCCAGCTCTACCGATAGTTAGAGTCCGAAAGGTCCGTTTCGGAAATACGCTGAAAAGTTAAAGCCGAACGGTGTATTCCGGGCGACAGTTCGATTGTTCGAGTCCGAAAGGTCCGTTTCGGAAATATGCCGAAAATTTGAAGTACGAACGGTGTATTTCGTTCGACCGTTTAGCAGTCAGAGTCCGCAAGGTGCATTTCGGAGATATGCCGAAAAGTTCAAGTCCGAACGGTGCACTTCGGGCGACAGTTCGATAGTTAGAGTCCGAGAGGTCCGTTTCGGAAATTTGCCGAAAAGTTCAAGTCCGAACGGTGTATTTCGTTCGACCGTTTAGCAGTCAGAGTCCGAAAGGTGCATTTCAGAAATATGCCGAAAAATTCAAGTCCGAACGGTGTATTTCGGGCGACAGTTCGATAGTTAGAGTCCGAAAGGTCCGTTTCGGAAATATGCCGAAAAGTTCAAGTCCGAACGGTGTATTTCGTTCGACCGTTTAGCAGTCAGAGTCCGAAAGGTGCATTTCGGAGATATGCCGAAAAGTTCAAGTCCGAACGGTGCACTCCGGGCGACAGTTCGATAGTTAGAGTCCGAAAGGTCCGTTTCGGAAATACGCCGAAAAGTTCAAGTCCGAACAGTGAATTTCGGGCGACAGTTCGATAGTTAGAGTCCGAAAGGTCCGTTTCGGAAATATGCCGAAAAGTTCAAGTCCGAACGGTGTACTTCGTTCGACCGTTCAGCAGTCCGAACCCGAAAGGTGCATTTCGGAAATATGCCGAAAAGTTCAAGTACGAACGGTGTATTTCGTTCGACCGTTTAGCAGTCAGAGTCCGAAAGATGCATCTCGGAGATAGGCCGAAAAGTTCAAGTCCGAACGGTGCACTTCGGGCGACAGTTCGATAGTTAGAGTCCGAAAGGTCCGTTTCGGAAATATGCCGAAAAGTTCAAGTCCGAACGGTGTATTTCGGGCGAAAGTTCGATAGTTAGAAACCGAAAGGACCGTTTCGGAAATATGCCGAAAAGTTCAAGTCCGAACGGTGTACTTCGTTCGACCGTTTAGCAGTCAGAGTCCGAAAGGTCCGTTTCGGAAATATGCCGAAAAGTTCAAGTCCGAACGGTATATTTCGTTCGACCGTTTAGCAGTCAGAGTCCGAAAGGTGCATTTCGGAAATATGCCGAAAAGTTCAAGTACGAACGGTGTATTTCGTTCGACGGTTTAGCAGTCAGAGTCCGAAACGTGCATTTCGGAGATATGCCTAAAAGTTCAAGTCCGAACGGTGCACTTCGGGCGACAGTTCGATAGTAAGAGTTCGAAAGGTCCGTTTCGGAAATTTGCCGAAAAGTTCAAGTCCGAACGGTGTATTTCGTTCGACCGTTTAGCAGTCAGAGTCCGAAAGGTGCATTTCGGAAATATGCCGAAAAATTCAAGTCCGAACGGTGTATTTGGGGCGACAGTTCGATAGTTAGAGTCCGAAAGGTCCATTTCAGAAATATGCCGAAATGTTCAAGTCCGAACGGTGTATTTCGTTCGACCGTTCAGCAGTCAGAGTCCGAAAGGTGCATTTCGGAAATATGCCGAAAAGTTCAAGTCCGAACGGTGTATTTCGTTCGACCGTTTAGCAGTCAGAATCCGAAAGGTCCGTTTCGGAAATATGCCGAAAAGGTCAAGTCCGAACGGTGTATTTCGGGCGACAGTTCGATAGTTAGAGTCCGAAAGGTCCGTTTCGGAAATACGCCGAAAAGTTAAAGCCGAACGGTGTATTTCGTTCGACCGTTTAGCAGTCAGAGTCCGAAAAGTCCGTTTCGGAAATACGCCGAAAAGTTAAAGCCGAACGGTGTATTTCGTTCGACCGTTTAGCAGTCAGAATCCGAAAGGTCCGTTTCGGAAATATGCCGAAAAGGTCAAGTCCGAACGGTGTATTTCGGGCGACAGTTCGATAGTTAGAGTCCGAAAGGTCCGTTTCGGAAATACGCCGAAAAGTTAAAGCCGAACGGTGTATTTCGTTCGACCGTTTAGCAGTCAGAGTCCGAAAGGTCCGTTTCGGAAATATGCCGAAAAGTTCAAGTCCGAACGGTGTATTTCGGGCGACAGTTCGATAGTTAGAGTCCGAAAGGTCCGTTTCGGAAATACGCCGAAAAGTTAAAGCCGAACGGTGTATTCCGGGCGACAGTTCGATTGTTAGAGTCCGAAAGGTCCGTTTCGGAAATATGCCGAAATGTTGAAGTACGAACGGTGTATTTCGTTCGACCGTTTAGCAGTCAGAGTCCGAAAGGTCCGTTTCGGAAATATGCCGAAAAGTTCAAGTCCGAACGGTGTATTTCGTTCGACCGTTTAGCAGTCAGAGTCCGAAAGGTGCATTTCGGAAATATGCCGAAAAGTTCAAGTACGAACGGTGTATTTCATTCGACCATTTAGCAGTCAGAGTCCGAAAGGTCCGTTTCGGAAATACGCCGAAAAGTTAAAGCCGAACGGTGTATTTCGTTCGACCGTTTAGCAGTCAGAATCCGAAAGGTCCGTTTCGGAATTATGCCGAAAAGGTCAAGTCCGAACGGTGTATTTCGGGCGACAGTTCGATAGTTAGAGTCCGAAAGGTCCGTTTCGGAAATACGCCGAAAAGTTAAAGCCGAACGGTGTATTTCGTTCGACCGTTTAGCAGTCAGAGTCCGAAAGGTCCGTTTCGGAAATATGCCGAAAAGGTCAAGTCCGAACGGCGTATTTCGGGCGACAGTTCGATAGTTAGAGTCCGAAAGGTCCGTTTCGGAAATACGCCGAAAAGTTAAAGCCGAACGGTGTATTCCGGGCGACAGTTCGATTGTTAGAGTCCGAAAGGTCCGTTTCGGAAATATGCCGAAATGTTGAAGTACGAACGGTGTATTTCGTTCGACCGTTTAGCAGTCAGAGTCCGAAAGGTCCGTTTCGGAAATATGCCAAAGTTCAAGTCCGAACGGTGTATTTCGTTCGACCGTTTAGCAGTCAGAGTCCGAAAGGTGCATTTCGGAAATATGCCGAAAAGTTCAAGTACGAACGGTGTATTTCATTCGACCATTTAGCAGTCAGAGTCCGAAAGGTGCATTTCGGAAATATGCCGAAAAGTTCAAGTACGAACGGTGTATTTCATTCGACCATTTAGCAGTCAGAGTCCGAAAGGTCCGTTTCGGAAATACGCCGAAAAGTTAAAGCCGAACGGTGTATTTCGTTCGACCGTTTAGCAGTCAGAATCCGAAAGGTCCGTTTCGGAATTATGCCGAAAAGGTCAAGTCCGAACGGCGTATTTCGGGCGACAGTTCGATAGTTAGAGTCCGAAAGGTCCGTTTCGGAAATACGCCGAAAAGTTAAAGCCGAACGGTGTATTCCGGGCGACAGTTCGATTGTTAGAGTCCGAAAGGTCCGTTTCGGAAATATGCCGAAATGTTGAAGTACGAACGGTGTATTTCGTTCGACCGTTTAGCAGTCAGAGTCCGAAAGGTCCGTTTCGGAAATATGCCAAAAGTTCAAGTCCGAACGGTGTATTTCGTTCGACCGTTTAGCAGTCAGAGTCCGAAAGGTGCATTTCGGAAATATGCCGAAAAGTTCAAGTACGAACGGTGTATTTCATTCGACCATTTAGCAGTCAGAGTCCGAAAGGTGCATTTCGGAAATATGCCGAAAAGTTCAAGTACGAACGGTGTATTTCATTCGACCATTTAGCAGTCAGAGTCCGAAAGGTCCGTTTCGGAAATACGCCGAAAAGTTAAAGCCGAACGGTGTATTTCGTTCGACCGTTTAGCAGTCAGAGTCCGAAAGGTCCGTTTCGGAAATATGCCGAAAAGGTCAAGTCCGAACGGCGTATTTCGGGCGACAGTTCGATAGTTAGAGTCCGAAAGGTCCGTTTCGGAAATACGCCGAAAAGTTAAAGCCGAACGGTGTATTCCGGGCGACAGTTCGATTGTTAGAGTCCGAAAGGTCCGTTTCGGAAATATGCCGAAATGTTGAAGTACGAACGGTGTATTTCGTTCGACCGTTTAGCAGTCAGAGTCCGAAAGGTCCGTTTCGGAAATATGCCAAAAGTTCAAGTCCGAACGGTGTATTTCGTTCGACCGTTTAGCAGTCAGAGTCCGAAAGGTGCATTTCGGAAATATGCCGAAAAGTTCAAGTACGAACGGTGTATTTCATTCGACCATTTAGCAGTCAGAGTCCGAAAGGTCCGTTTCGGAAATACGCCGAAAAGTTAAAGCCGAACGGTGTATTTCGTTCGACCGTTTAGCAGTCAGAATCCGAAAGGTCCGTTTCGGAATTATGCCGAAAAGGTCAAGTCCGAACGGTGTATTTCGGGCGACAGTTCGATAGTTAGAGTCCGAAAGGTCCGTTTCGGAAATATGCCGAAAAGTTCAAGCCGAACGGTGTATTTCGTTCGACCGTTTAGCAGTCAGAGTCCGAAAGGTCCGTTTCGGAAATATGCCGAAAAGGTCAAGTCCGAACGGTGTATTTCGGGCGACAGTTCGATAGTTAGAGTCCGAAAGGTCCGTTTCGGAAATACGCCGAAAAGTTAAAGCCGAACGGTGTATTCCGGGCGACAGTTCGATTGTTAGAGTCCGAAAGGTCCGTTTCGGAAATATGCCGAAATGTTGAAGTACGAACGGTGTATTTCGTTCGACCGTTTAGCAGTCAGAGTCCGAAAGGTCCGTTTCGGAAATATGCCAAAAGTTCAAGTCCGAACGGTGTATTTCGTTCGACCGTTTAGCAGTCAGAGTCCGAAAGGTGCATTTCGGAAATATGCCGAAAAGTTCAAGTACGAACGGTGTATTTCATTCGACCATTTAGCAGTCAGAGTCCGAAAGGTGCATTTCGGAGATATGCCGAAAAGTTCAAGTACGAACGGTGTATTTCGTTCAACCGTTTAGCAGTCAGAGTCCGAAAGGTGCATTTCGGAAATATGCCGAAAAGTTCAAGTCCGAACGGTGTACTTCGGCGACAGTTCGATAGTAAGAAACCGAAAGGACCGTTTCGGAAATATGCCAAAAAGTTCAAGTCCGAACGGTGTATTTCGTTCGACCGTTTAGCAGTCAGAGTCCGAAAGGTGCATTTCGGAAATATGCCGAAAAGTTCAAGTCCGAACGGTGTATTTCGGCGACAGTTCGATAGTTAGAGTCCGAAAGGTCCGTTTCGGAAATATGCCGAAAAGTTCAAGTCCGAACGGTGTATTTCGTTCGACCGTTTAGCAGTCAGAGTCAGAAAGGTGCATTTCGGATGTTCACAACGTGAACAGAGGTCAAATTCAAAGTGGAAAGTTCGTCGTCCAGTTCGATCAGACCACCGGAAAAGCCGAATTCCTTGCACCGAAAGTCAGCATTTTCCGGTCGTACATTGGCCGGTCACGCCATATGACGACATCCTGCCGCGGACCCCACTTTGTAGAATAGTTTGCGTTAACATGTAGTATATAAGTAATAGTTAGTAAAAATAAATGAGTCACTCAACTCCACAAGTTCGATCCATTTTACCGCTGCCACTACGTACCACCCGTACCCAAACACAAGTTTTGATTGGCAACAAATTGAACACAAGATTCAATTTATCAACGAATTGGGCACAAGTTCCAATTCATCTGTAGACAAAAAAGTGTAGTTGCACCAAACTACACTTTCTTTGCACATGGTCCTTCGAGCCGGATCTTCATCTCTTCATCTGTAGACAAAAAAGTGTAGTTGCACCAAACTACACTTTCTTTGCACATGGTCCTTCGAGCTTACAAACATTGAACCAGCAACCTGTGGAACCCTGAGTGTCTAGAGCCCTTCAGTCTTCTACATATTGAACGAACCGCTCAGAAAATCTAACACCGAATTCTCCAAGTAATTGTTACAAATACAATGGCATCAAACATCCAAGATCAATGCAACCAACAAACCAGCACTGGAGAAGCCATCAGGCAGATCCTGTCGAACATGAAGAAGGATTCCGGGTCCAGGAAAACAATTTCCTACTATCAAACTCGTCAGGTAGCTCTCGCTCAGCACTGGGAATCATTTGAAGCTGTCCACGCCACCCTGTTGCCTCTAATTCCTGCGGATCACAAATACGTTACCAACGACTTCTACAAACAAGTGAAGGACGTATATGAAAAAGCCAGCAACTACATCAAAGATGGAATGGCCCAACTCACCGGTGATGGAGACGATCTCGACGCCGATGAAGTTCAAATACACGCTGCCGGTATCGAACAATCATTTCCGCCACGAATCAAAACCCAGCTTGTTAAATTGGAATCTTTTTCAAAAGAAGTACAATCCATCAACGAAATAATTAAAATTAATAAAACAAGAGTTATTGGGATTTCCAACTGCAAGCCTTAACCAGGAAATGGGATGACATCAACAATCGACACGACGAAATTCTCGCCAACGAGGATGAATATTCACAATCTTATCAAGAATCAGACGCATTCTACGATCAACAACAGAATTATCAACAAATGGTCCAAACTCTTACTTCCATCCCTGCGGAGAAACCTCAGCAAACCGCTGCTACATTGCCCCGGTTACAAATGCCAAAATTCGAAGGAGATTACCAAAACTGGCCGACTTTCAGGGATATATTCGCAAGAATTATTCATCAAAATCAGTCGATAGGAAACGCAGAAAAATGCAATACCTCAAAACCCATCTGACGGGCGAAGCCAGCAAATTAATACAGCATCTCTTAACGTGCGACACTAATTACACGACCGCCTGGGAAATCATTCAAAATCGGTATGATAACAAACGGCTACAATTCGCCAAACATATGGACAATTTGTTGTATCTTCCATCTTCCAATTTCGAATCAGGAGCCGCTTTAAAGAAACTCCACGACACAACAGTAGAAACAATCCAGGCGATCGGCAACTTGGGAATCGCTACCGATCAATGGGGTCCCATGGTGGCGCACATCATTACCAAAAAAATGGACGCCGAGTCGAGAAAAGTATACGAATTATCTTTGGAACGTCCCAAGGATATACAAACGCTGGAAAATGTACTGGCATTTTTGGAAAAGAGGTTCCAATCCCTTGAGACAGCAAAACCTACCCCAAAAAAGGCTGAATTCACCACGTTCAATAAACAATCTTGGACGATTAAAACTCATCACGTCAGAACTAATAGATGTGCAATATGCAAAAATGATCATGCGCTACATAAATGCGGTAAATTCCTCGCCATGTCGGTCGATGACCGCCAAAAGACCGTCAACAAGCTTGGGCAATGCACCAACTGTCTGACACACAAAAAAGAAGAAGCTTGCCACAGCATATTCAAGTGCCGAAAATGTAACAAACCACATCATACGTTACTTCATCGGGAAACAACATTAAAAAACAACAGCGCTAACACCCAAATCGTTCCACAAGAAAATAGCGTCGCTAACCACCTGGGCAGGACGCCAATTCCACCAGAAACACCGCACGTACCACTGTTAGCAACAGCGCTTGTGAAACTAGAATCTGGCATGGGGACACACGAAACAATGCGCGCCCTAATAGATCCAGGATCCCAAGCATCATTTATTACGGAAAATGCTGCACATTTGCTTGACAACCTAAATTCAAGCATCGCACCCAAATAGCTGGATTAGGAAAAACGAAATAAGTGTGTCCAAGAATAAAATATTCACGACGATGCGACCCAGATTTCAAAGCCAATTTGAACTAACAGCCGAACTTCTGATATTACCAAGGTTAACGACGTCAATGCCCCGTACACAGCTAAACAGTGCAAATTCGATCGACGGTGAACTTACTTTAGCTGACCCAACATATCGTCTGCCGGGTAAAATAGACGTGTTAATTGGCATTGACCTTTCACGGACATTATTCTCGACGGTGTGCAGAAGAGACCTGACGGAACAATTGCCCAACGCACTGAACTGGGTTGGATTATATCAGGCATCGCAGACAACTTATCTCCCAAACAACATACAATAATCAGCATGGTAGTTGACATTCAAGACGACCATTTGCTCACTAAATTTTGGGAAATTGAAGAAGTGGAATCTCCTCACGTGTTGAGTACAGAAGACAACCACTGCGAAAAATTTTACACGGAAACAACTCGGAGAAATTCGGATGGAACTTACACCGTTCGCCTCCCCTTCAAAGAAAATGCGTCCGACCTTGGGCTATCCCGTAAAAAAGCAATCGCTCGATTATTTCAACTCGAAAAAAAATTTCGCACCGACAGCAAATTAGGGTTGGAATATAAAGGATTCATGAAAGAATACTTGCAATTAAAACATATGGTACCGGTGACACAATTATGGAAAAATGCAGACACGAGAAAATATTACATTCCACATCAAGCAGTCATCCGAGAAGACAAACCAATACGAGTCGTTTTTAACGCATCGTCATCCACCAGTACCGGACTTTCGTTAAACGACGTGTTGCACACGGGTCCGAAAGTTCAACAAGACTTACAAGATATACTTTTGAGATGGAGAATCCACCGAATAGCCATGACTGCCGACATAGAAAAATGTACCGTCAAGTGAAACTATCCAAAGTCGACCAGCCGTATCACACGATACTATGGAGATTCTCTGAGGACGACCCCATTCTAGAATATCAGCTGTCCACTGTTACCTATGGAACTGCCCCGGCCTCATACCTAGCTATAAGAACTCTACTTCAATTAGCCCAGGACGAAGAATTCGAATTCCCTAACGCTAAAACTTATGTAAAGGAAAACTTCTACGTCGATGATTTCCTAATAAGCGTCCCATCACAAGAAGAAGCGTGGAACGTCCGGTCGGAAATGGAAAAATTAATGCGCAAAGGGGGTTTCAATCTCAGAAAATGGAAGAGCAATGAGACCAATACCTCGACGAATGAATATCTTCACACTTTCGGCGAAAATTATCAAGAAACGACGAAGATTTTGGGTATTACGTGGCTGCCCGGTACCGATGATTTCCAATTTAAAATTAAATTATCCCTGGAAACGCCCAAAACCAAGAGAATTATGTTATCGGAGATTGCTTCAATTTTCGATCCTCTTGGATTTTTATCTCCTATTACAATAAAAGCAAAAATCCTCATGCAAGATATATGGAAAGGGAACTACGGTTGGGACGAACCTCTACCATATCAACTAGCATCCGCCTGGAACTCGCTGAAAATGGAACTTCATGCTTTAAAAAACATCAAAATTCCTCGTTGGATTAAGTACAAATCCAATCGCCGAATGGAACTTCATGCCTTTGCGACGCTCTTCAAGATACAGCCGTTCTCACTCCTGGCCTCTTTTTAATTGGAAGACCTATAAACGCTCCTGCCGACATTCCGGATGCTGAATTAGAAAAAATGTCTCTCAGCAAAAGATGGGGGTCAATACAAAAAATGAAAAGGACTTTTGGAAACAATGGACTTCGGAATATCTGTCGAGACCTCAGCATCGTCACAAATGGCACGATCAGGAGGAAAATCTGGAGATTGGCGATATCATGATCATCAAGCAAGACAACATTAATCCCAATAACTGGCCCTTGGCAAAAATTACAGATACGCATCCTGACAGGACGGCCTCGTGCGAGTAATAACGGCGAAAACGGCAGACCACAAAGAAATCAAGAGATCTATCTCAAAGATATGCAAGCTTCTGATTCATCAGCCGCCAGAATCAATCAAGAAAGAAAACCGGCCAAAATCGTCCGTCTCTTCCAATTTAACATCACTACTGCTATGTTGCCTCGTATTGTGCACAGGAATTCAACCTTCAACTGCAAACTATACCATGATTCAATTAGAAGCAGGAATTTACATTGAGCACTTAGGAATGATTCACATAGACACCGGTACATTAAGAATCGACTTGAATTTTCCCAAACACAAAATGATCGAAGACCAGAAAATGTGAATCAAACAATCACTCAATTTGAAGCACTGTGCCAAGAAGGAAGCAGCAAATAGGTGGCGTTCATTGTACAGAATTCGTTCATCATCTTCAACAACAGGCCGCAGAAATTGCATTGCATATGGAAACCATAAACTGTACGCAACACCAGCGAAGGAAAAGGGGACTGTTAGGAAGTTCATGACGTCAGTATTTGGAGTAAACGATGAGGTGTATCATGATATAGACGCGCTTCATCAGAATCAACAGCATCTAATTGACATCACCAAGCATCAATCCAAATTACTGGTATCCACCACCGCAGCGGTTGAATCCTCTGAGAAACGGATCAGCAAAAAATTAGAAAACTTTCGCTTGAAATTCAACCAAGGCTTGAAATTATTAGAAGAAAATAAGGGATGGTTCAAAACAACTGACTTAAACCGCATCAATGTCCAGCTGTTAATAAATTTTCAACTTGCAACCAATTATCTGGAAGAAATTTCAAACAAATATTCTACGCTAAGCCGGGCGTATCATAATGAAGGTCATCTGTATGACTTCATATTACCAAACAAGGTGAAGGTCATCATCAAGAATGTCACCTCGAAGCTTCCAGCCTCTCTTAAAATACTAAGTCGTCCATGCCGGAGAATTGTTGTGCAGCACGGAACTTCCGGAATCGAAGTATTTGCATATCTATTCATTGTTGGAAATTCCAAATATCAACTGATCAAAACAACGCCGATCCCCAGGAAAGAAGCGAACGCAACGTTTTCCATTATTCGACCAGAGCCTTCATTTTTGGCAGTTCACTACAACGAACAAAAATATTTCGAGCTCAATGACGTTCAATTCAAACAAGCTAGCGTCATTGGTCCTCAAGAATATGCGATATCTCCGTTGGTTATACGAGATATAGATTCGGCACCAAACTGTATCATCGATCATTTGTTCAACAGAACAGATGCACCGAACTGCCAACTCTTACGACTCACAATACACTCCATGCGATGGATTAAACTGCAGAAAAAGAATACGTGGCTTTTTATTGTCAACAATCCAATCAGAGCGGCGATTATTTGCAACGGCCAGAGGGAGGAAGTGACATTAAATGGTTCCGGAATAATACACATTTCACCTTTCTGTTCGATACAAACTAGAGGAACTACTCTGCTCTCCCGCACGGATGATGAAATCACAGTCTCCAGCACTTATTTCAAACAAAGTCATCCTAATCTACTTTCGAATAACATAATGAAGGCGCCTGAAATACAATCAGTGGAATTTGCACCCGAACCTGGGTCAACTGAAGATAAATTGTTCCGTCACCTAGTCGAGGACGCCAGGGAAATAGACGATCAAGTTTCAACTACGTTATGGTTAGATATTAATATTCCGACCGTCTCGATCATTGGTGCTGTGGTTGCTTCGTTAGTTTTCGTCGCGATTGTGTTGTACCTACGCTGCAAAATTCGGAATTCCAATACGCTACATCGCAATCATCGAGAAGAACAATTAGCAACCTCTGATGAATTCGTCTTGGAGCCTATCGCTTCACCAACCCTTCGTCGTGGGAAATGAACTCATCAAGGGCTTCCCCTATATATGCCGATAAGTTCAAGTCCGAACGGTGCACTCCGGGCGACAGTTCGATAAATAGAGTCCGAAAGGTCCGTTTCGGAAATACGCCGAAAAGTTCAAGTCCGAACAGTGAATTTCAGGCGACAGTTCGATAGTTAGAGTCCGAAAGGTCCGTTTCGGAAATATGCCGAAAAGTTCAAGTACGAACGGTGTATTTCGTTCGACCGTTTAGCAGTCAGAGTCCGAAAGGTGTATTTCGGAAATATGCCGAAAAGTTCAATTACGAACGGTGTATTTCGTTCGACCGTTTAGCAGTCAGAGTCCGGAAGGTGCATTTCGGAGATATGCCGAAAAGTTCAAGTACGAACGGTGTATTTCGTTCGACCGTTTAGCAGTCAGAGTCCGAAAGGTCCGTTTCGGAAATGTGCCGAAAAGTTCAAGTCCGAACGGTGTATTTCGGGCGACAGTTCGATAGTTAGAGTCCGAAATTTTTTTTTTTTTATGGTTGCATCTCGGAGAGGCCAATGCCTTTAGCGTGTTCGTAACGCCCGAGACAATGAAAGATAAGAATTGATTCTTCTCTTGAAATCTCGCAAGTCGTACGTAATGGAAAAACTTCTGATGGGAGAGAGTTCCACATCTGACTTGCCCTATACAAAAACGATTTCTTATGGTACTCAGTTCGAGGAGTTGCCAGATGGACGGTGAAATGATGGTACCTATCAGTCTGTCTTGTTTTTCGGTTGACGACGATGTTTGCGTGTATAACCTCCGCAAGAGAGTTAGAACAATCTCCATTGTAATACCGGTAAAATAAACTAAGGTCGGCCACTCTTCGCCGATGGTGAAGCGACTCCAAATGATCAGTGAGCCGATGGTCGTCCACTAATCGAATGGCTCTCCTCTGGATAGAGTCGAGGATCTCGAGAGAGTGTTTTGGGGCCGACCCCCAGACATGAGAATAGTACTCAAGGCCGGGTCGCACCTGGGATTTATACAGCAGGAGAAGCTGGGAAGGTGTAAAGTACCTTTTTGCTCTAAACAAATAGCTCAGCTTCCTGGAAGCGGACTCTACGATTTTAGTAACGTATTCCTCCCAAGTGATTGCCGAGTTAATCGTAACACCCAAGAGCCGTAGGTCATCAGCGCTTGTTATGATGTTATTTTCCATCTGGATGGGAGGCACTAAGGATGAAGTCTTCCTGGTGAAGGTAATAGACTGCGTTTTCCTCGCGTTGAACTCAACCAAATTTGCTCTACCCCACAGTGCAATTTTACTCAGGTCGTTATTGAGCGAATTTATTTGGTCGCATCGTTGTTGGTGGAAAACATTTGCTACAACTGGCTTTTTGTTGGTGATGGAGGCAACGAGGGTGCTGTCGTCAGCAAAACTGAAGATTTTGTTCTCAGTTGAGCTCAGAAAATCGTTTATGTGGATAAGGAAGAGCGTCGGAGACAGTACTGATCCCTGAGGAACACCGGCGTTAACCGGATACTTCGCCGAACACACCCCATCCACCACGACGCGCAGAGATCTGCCAACAAGAAAATTCTCTATCCAGGAGCAAAGATGCTCTGGCAGTCCGAAGGAAATAAGCTTTTTCAACAGCGCATCGTGCCAGACGCGATCGAATGCTTTCGAGATATCCAGAGCAACCGCTCTAGATTCCCCGTGGTTCTCCATTGCAGTCGTCCACAAGTGCGTCAAATAGCCGAGCATATCACCAGTCGATCTTCGACTTCTAAAGCCATACTGTTGATCGTTGATGAGTCCGTTGGTTTCCAAATACTTGACCAATTCGATTGTTGATTGTTTTCTCCATTACTTTGGAGATGATCGATAAGAGTGCAATGGGACGATAGTTCTCAGGCGAGTTCTTCTTGCCTTTTTTAGGAACAGGCTGGATTCTGGCCGTCTTCCAGCAAGTAGGAAAGATTTTCTGTTGGTAAGAGATCTTAAACAAACGACTAAGAACCGGACTCAATTCGGGACAACACATTTTCAAGACAATCGTTGGTATTCCGTCTGGTGCCGCCTTCTTAGTATCGAGGCTTCTCAGGATGCGTCTAACTGTTTTAGGATGAAATTTCACCTCAGACATATTTGCCTGTACCCTTGGTATTGTGGGTGGTTTGGTAGTCATTGGATATAAGGTTGAGTTCCTTGCGAACATTTTCGCAAACAGCTCAGCCTTTTCGATAGCGGATGTTGCTACAGTTCCGTCATCCTCAACAGCGGCGGAAACGATGAGTGACAAAAATTGTTGCTCACAGTCCTTGCCAATGACCAAAAGGGGCGGGAACCACTCGGGCATTCGAGGAGTTTGCTGGTTACTCGCTCGTTGAACTTATATTTTGTCAATGCAATGGTTCGAGTGCACGCATTTCTTGAGTCAATATAATATAATAATAATATAGAATTGGAACAATGAGAAGAGGCAAGAGGCCTATAATTCTCAGAGTGAGACAGAGATAAATGCACATACGCCGCCCTTGAAGCGAAATCGTTCGTGTAGCTCGTAGCCTGGATACCGAAGGTAGGTGTGATCGGTGGAGGGAGCGATTTGCGTTTCACTAAGGAATAGCATATGCGGTCTCGTGTCATGTAAGTGCTGATGCACGCAGTCGACATTAGGTTATTATAGCCTAGGCCGCGAATATTGCTAAAGTCAATGGTGAAATTTTTGACTCTGCGAGCAGTTGTTCGCTTTGTTGTTGTTTGGCGGCCTTGATCAGGACGTTATCGTATGCATGTTGTGTCCCGTTCGATAGTCTCCCGGAAATCCGATTGGGAGATCGTTTTACTTCCGGAATATTTTACCGAAAAGGGCGACATCATGGCTCTTTGTTATATTCTGTTGTGTTGACCCGGCAACATCTGCCAGATTCCGAAACGTACTCAAAGAGAACTTCACGGAACCTATAGCAGATGCGGTGGTACCTCCCGGGCGAGCTCTCCAGCTCTACCGATAGTTAGAGTCCGAAAGGTCCGTTTCGGAAATACGCCGAAAAGTTAAAGCCGAACGGTGTATTCCGGGCGACAGTTCGATTGTTCGAGTCCGAAAGGTCCGTTTCGGAAATATGCCGAAAATTTGAAGTACGAACGGTGTATTTCGTTCGACCGTTTAGCAGTCAGAGTCCGAAAGGTGCATTTCGGAGATATGCCGAAAAGTTCAAGTCCGAACGGTGCACTTCGGGCGACAGTTCGATAGTTAGAGTCCGAAAGGTCCGTTTCGGAAATATGCCGAAAAGTTCAAGTTCGAACGGTGTATTTCGTTCGACCGTTTAGCAGTCAGAGTCCGAAAGGTGCATTTCGGAGATATGCCGAAAAGTTCAAGTCCGAACGGTGCACTCCGGGCGACAGTTCGATAGTTAGAGTCCGAAAGGTCCGTTTCGGAAATATGCCGAAAAGTTCAAGTCCGAACGGTGTATTTCGGGCGAAAGTTCGATAGTTAGAAACCGAAAGGACCGTTTCGGAAATATGCCGAAAAGTTCAAGTCCGAACGGTGTATTTCGGGCGACAGTTCGATAGTTAGAGTCCGAAAGGTCCGTTTCGGAAATATGCCGAAAAGTTCAAGTTCGAACGGTGTATTTCGTTCGACCGTTTAGCAGTCAGAGTCCGAAAGATGCATCTCGGAGATAGGCCGAAAAGTTCAAGTCCGAACGGTGCACTTCGGGCGACAGTTCGATAGTTAGAGTCCGAAAGGTCCGTTTCGGAAATATGCCGAAAAGTTCAAGTCCGAACGGTGTATTTCGGGCGAAAGTTCGATAGTTAGAAACCGAAAGGACCGTTTCGGAAATATGCCGAAAAATTCAAGTCCGAACGGTGTATTTCGGGCGACAGTTCGATAGTTAGAGTCCGAAAGGTGCATTTCGGAGATATGCCGAAAAGTTCAAGTCCGAACGGTGCACTCCGGGCGACAGTTCGATAGTTAGAGTCCGAAAGGTCCGTTTCGGAAATACGCCGAAAAGTTCAAGTCCGAACAGTGAATTTCGGGCGACAGTTCGATAGTTAGAGTCCGAAAGGTCCGTTTCGGAAATATGTCGAAAAGTTCAAGTCCGAACGGTGTACTTCGTTCGACCGTTCAGCAGTCCGAACCCGAAAGGTGCATTTCGGAAATATGCCGAAAAGTTCAAGTACGAACGGTGTATTTCGTTCGACCGTTTAGCAGTCAGAGTCCGAAAGATGCATCTCGGAGATATGCCGAAAAGTTCAAGTCCGAACGGTGCACTTCGGGCGACAGTTCGATAGTTAGAGTCCGAAAGGTCCGTTTCGGAAATATGCCGAAAAGTTCAAGTCCGAACGGTGTATTTCGGGCGAAAGTTCGATAGTTAGAAACCGAAAGGACCGTTTCGGAAATATGCCGAAAAGTTCAAGTCCGAACGGTGTATTTCGTTCGACCGTTTAGCAGTCAGAGTCCGAAAGGTCCGTTTCGGAAATATGCCGAAAAGTTCAAGTCCGAACGGTGTATTTCGTTCGACCGTTTAGCAGTCAGAGTCCGAAAGGTGCATTTCGGAAATATGCCGAAAAGTTCAAGTACGAACGGTGTATTTCGTTCGACGGTTTAGCAGTCAGAGTCCGAAACGTGCATTTCGGAGATATGCCTAAAAGTTCAAGTCCGAACGGTGCACTTCGGGCGACAGTTCGATAGTAAGAGTTCGAAAGGTCCGTTTCGGAAATTTGCCGAAAAGTTCAAGTCCGAACGGTGTATTTCGTTCGACCGTTTAGCAGTCAGAGTCCGAAATTGCAGTCGTCCACAAGTGCGTCAAATAGCCGAGCATATCACCAGTCGATCTTCGACTTCTAAAGCCATACTGTTGATCGTTGATGAGTCCGTTGGTTTCAAATACTTGACCAATTCGATTGTTGATTGTTTTCTCCATTACTTTGGAGATGATTGATAAGAGTGCAATGGGACGATAGTTCTCAGGCGAGTTCTTCTTGCCTTTTTAGAACAGGCTGGATTCTGGCCGTCTTCCAGCAAGTAGGAAAGATTTTCTGTTGGTAAGAGATCTTAAACAAACGACTAAGAACCGGACTCAATTCGGGACAACACATTTTCAAGACAATCGTTGGTATTCCGTCTGGTGCCGCCTTCTTAGTATCGAGGCTTCTCAGGATGCGTCTAACTGTTTTAGGATGAAATTTCACCTCAGACATATTTGCCTGTACCCTTGGTATTGTGGGTGGTTTGGTAGTCATTGGATATAAGGTTGAGTCTCCTTGCGAACATTTTCGCAAACACAGTCAGAGTCCGAAAGGTGCATTTCGGAAATATGCCGAAAAGTTCAAGTACGAACGGTGTATTTCGTTCGACCGTTTAGCAGTCAGAGTCCGAAAGGTGCATTTCGGAAATATGCCGAAAAGTTCAAGTACGAACGGTGTATTTCGTTCGACCGTTTAGCAGTCAGAGTCCGAAAGGTGCATTTCGGAAATATGCCGAAAAGTTCAAGTACGAACGGTGTATTTCGTTCGACCGTTTAGCAGTCAGAGTCCGAAAGGTGCATTTCGGAAATATGCCGAAAAGTTCAAGTACGAACGGTGTATTTCGTTCGACCGTTTAGCAGTCAGAGTCCGAAAGGTGCATTTCGGAAATATGCCGAAAAGTTCAAGTACGAACGGTGTATTTCGTTCGACCGTTTAGCAGTCAGAGTCCGAAAGGTGCATTTCGGAAATATGCCGAAAAGTTCAAGTACGAACGGTGTATTTCGTTCGACCGTTTAGCAGTCAGAGTCCGAAAGGTGCATTTCGGAAATATGCCGAAAAGTTCAAGTACGAACGGTGTATTTCGTTCGACCGTTTAGCAGTCAGAGTCCGAAAGGTGCATTTCGGAAATATGCCGAAAAGTTCAAGTACGAACGGTGTATTTCGTTCGACCGTTTAGCAGTCAGAGTCCGAAAGGTGCATTTCGGAAATATGCCGAAAAGTTCAAGTACGAACGGTGTATTTCGTTCGACCGTTTAGCAGTCAGAGTCCGAAAGGTGCATTTCGGAAATATGCCGAAAAGTTCAAGTACGAACGGTGTATTTCGTTCGACCGTTTAGCAGTCAGAGTCCGAAAGGTGCATTTCGGAAATATGCCGAAAAGTTCAAGTACGAACGGTGTATTTCGTTCGACCGTTTAGCAGTCAGAGTCCGAAAGGTGCATTTCGGAAATATGCCGAAAAGTTCAAGTACGAACGGTGTATTTCGTTCGACCGTTTAGCAGTCAGAGTCCGAAAGGTGCATTTCGGAAATATGCCGAAAAGTTCAAGTACGAACGGTGTATTTCGTTCGACCGTTTAGCAGTCAGAGTCCGAAAGGTGCATTTCGGAAATATGCCGAAAAGTTCAAGTACGAACGGTGTATTTCGTTCGACCGTTTAGCAGTCAGAGTCCGAAAGGTGCATTTCGGAAATATGCCGAAAAGTTCAAGTACGAACGGTGTATTTCGTTCGACCGTTTAGCAGTCAGAGTCCGAAAGGTGCATTTCGGAAATATGCCGAAAAGTTCAAGTACGAACGGTGTATTTCGTTCGACCGTTTAGCAGTCAGAGTCCGAAAGGTGCATTTCGGAAATATGCCGAAAAGTTCAAGTACGAACGGTGTATTTCGTTCGACCGTTTAGCAGTCAGAGTCCGAAAGGTGCATTTCGGAAATATGCCGAAAAGTTCAAGTACGAACGGTGTATTTCGTTCGACCGTTTAGCAGTCAGAGTCCGAAAGGTGCATTTCGGAAATATGCCGAAAAGTTCAAGTACGAACGGTGTATTTCGTTCGACCGTTTAGCAGTCAGAGTCCGAAAGGTGCATTTCGGAAATATGCCGAAAAGTTCAAGTACGAACGGTGTATTTCGTTCGACCGTTTAGCAGTCAGAGTCCGAAAGGTGCATTTCGGAAATATGCCGAAAAGTTCAAGTACGAACGGTGTATTTCGTTCGACCGTTTAGCAGTCAGAGTCCGAAAGGTGCATTTCGGAAATATGCCGAAAAGTTCAAGTACGAACGGTGTATTTCGTTCGACCGTTTAGCAGTCAGAGTCCGAAAGGTGCATTTCGGAAATATGCCGAAAAGTTCAAGTACGAACGGTGTATTTCGTTCGACCGTTTAGCAGTCAGAGTCCGAAAGGTGCATTTCGGAAATATGCCGAAAAGTTCAAGTACGAACGGTGTATTTCGTTCGACCGTTTAGCAGTCAGAGTCCGAAAGGTGCATTTCGGAAATATGCCGAAAAGTTCAAGTACGAACGGTGTATTTCGTTCGACCGTTTAGCAGTCAGAGTCCGAAAGGTGCATTTCGGAAATATGCCGAAAAGTTCAAGTACGAACGGTGTATTTCGTTCGACCGTTTAGCAGTCAGAGTCCGAAAGGTGCATTTCGGAAATATGCCGAAAAGTTCAAGTACGAACGGTGTATTTCGTTCGACCGTTTAGCAGTCAGAGTCCGAAAGGTGCATTTCGGAAATATGCCGAAAAGTTCAAGTACGAACGGTGTATTTCGTTCGACCGTTTAGCAGTCAGAGTCCGAAAGGTGCATTTCGGAAATATGCCGAAAAGTTCAAGTACGAACGGTGTATTTCGTTCGACCGTTTAGCAGTCAGAGTCCGAAAGGTGCATTTCGGAAATATGCCGAAAAGTTCAAGTACGAACGGTGTATTTCGTTCGACCGTTTAGCAGTCAGAGTCCGAAAGGTGCATTTCGGAAATATGCCGAAAAGTTCAAGTACGAACGGTGTATTTCGTTCGACCGTTTAGCAGTCAGAGTCCGAAAGGTGCATTTCGGAAATATGCCGAAAAGTTCAAGTACGAACGGTGTATTTCGTTCGACCGTTTAGCAGTCAGAGTCCGAAAGGTGCATTTCGGAAATATGCCGAAAAGTTCAAGTACGAACGGTGTATTTCGTTCGACCGTTTAGCAGTCAGAGTCCGAAAGGTGCATTTCGGAAATATGCCGAAAAGTTCAAGTACGAACGGTGTATTTCGTTCGACCGTTTAGCAGTCAGAGTCCGAAAGGTGCATTTCGGAAATATGCCGAAAAGTTCAAGTACGAACGGTGTATTTCGTTCGACCGTTTAGCAGTCAGAGTCCGAAAGGTGCATTTCGGAAATATGCCGAAAAGTTCAAGTACGAACGGTGTATTTCGTTCGACCGTTTAGCAGTCAGAGTCCGAAAGGTGCATTTCGGAAATATGCCGAAAAGTTCAAGTACGAACGGTGTATTTCGTTCGACCGTTTAGCAGTCAGAGTCCGAAAGGTGCATTTCGGAAATATGCCGAAAAGTTCAAGTACGAACGGTGTATTTCGTTCGACCGTTTAGCAGTCAGAGTCCGAAAGGTGCATTTCGGAAATATGCCGAAAAGTTCAAGTACGAACGGTGTATTTCGTTCGACCGTTTAGCAGTCAGAGTCCGAAAGGTGCATTTCGGAAATATGCCGAAAAGTTCAAGTACGAACGGTGTATTTCGTTCGACCGTTTAGCAGTCAGAGTCCGAAAGGTGCATTTCGGAAATATGCCGAAAAGTTCAAGTACGAACGGTGTATTTCGTTCGACCGTTTAGCAGTCAGAGTCCGAAAGGTGCATTTCGGAAATATGCCGAAAAGTTCAAGTACGAACGGTGTATTTCGTTCGACCGTTTAGCAGTCAGAGTCCGAAAGGTGCATTTCGGAAATATGCCGAAAAGTTCAAGTACGAACGGTGTATTTCGTTCGACCGTTTAGCAGTCAGAGTCCGAAAGGTGCATTTCGGAAATATGCCGAAAAGTTCAAGTACGAACGGTGTATTTCGTTCGACCGTTTAGCAGTCAGAGTCCGAAAGGTGCATTTCGGAAATATGCCGAAAAGTTCAAGTACGAACGGTGTATTTCGTTCGACCGTTTAGCAGTCAGAGTCCGAAAGGTGCATTTCGGAAATATGCCGAAAAGTTCAAGTACGAACGGTGTATTTCGTTCGACCGTTTAGCAGTCAGAGTCCGAAAGGTGCATTTCGGAAATATGCCGAAAAGTTCAAGTACGAACGGTGTATTTCGTTCGACCGTTTAGCAGTCAGAGTCCGAAAGGTGCATTTCGGAAATATGCCGAAAAGTTCAAGTACGAACGGTGTATTTCGTTCGACCGTTTAGCAGTCAGAGTCCGAAAGGTGCATTTCGGAAATATGCCGAAAAGTTCAAGTACGAACGGTGTATTTCGTTCGACCGTTTAGCAGTCAGAGTCCGAAAGGTGCATTTCGGAAATATGCCGAAAAGTTCAAGTACGAACGGTGTATTTCGTTCGACCGTTTAGCAGTCAGAGTCCGAAAGGTGCATTTCGGAAATATGCCGAAAAGTTCAAGTACGAACGGTGTATTTCGTTCGACCGTTTAGCAGTCAGAGTCCGAAAGGTGCATTTCGGAAATATGCCGAAAAGTTCAAGTACGAACGGTGTATTTCGTTCGACCGTTTAGCAGTCAGAGTCCGAAAGGTGCATTTCGGAAATATGCCGAAAAGTTCAAGTACGAACGGTGTATTTCGTTCGACCGTTTAGCAGTCAGAGTCCGAAAGGTGCATTTCGGAAATATGCCGAAAAGTTCAAGTACGAACGGTGTATTTCGTTCGACCGTTTAGCAGTCAGAGTCCGAAAGGTGCATTTCGGAAATATGCCGAAAAGTTCAAGTACGAACGGTGTATTTCGTTCGACCGTTTAGCAGTCAGAGTCCGAAAGGTGCATTTCGGAAATATGCCGAAAAGTTCAAGTACGAACGGTGTATTTCGTTCGACCGTTTAGCAGTCAGAGTCCGAAAGGTGCATTTCGGAAATATGCCGAAAAGTTCAAGTACGAACGGTGTATTTCGTTCGACCGTTTAGCAGTCAGAGTCCGAAAGGTGCATTTCGGAAATATGCCGAAAAGTTCAAGTACGAACGGTGTATTTCGTTCGACCGTTTAGCAGTCAGAGTCCGAAAGGTGCATTTCGGAAATATGCCGAAAAGTTCAAGTACGAACGGTGTATTTCGTTCGACCGTTTAGCAGTCAGAGTCCGAAAGGTGCATTTCGGAAATATGCCGAAAAGTTCAAGTACGAACGGTGTATTTCGTTCGACCGTTTAGCAGTCAGAGTCCGAAAGGTGCATTTCGGAAATATGCCGAAAAGTTCAAGTACGAACGGTGTATTTCGTTCGACCGTTTAGCAGTCAGAGTCCGAAAGGTGCATTTCGGAAATATGCCGAAAAGTTCAAGTACGAACGGTGTATTTCGTTCGACCGTTTAGCAGTCAGAGTCCGAAAGGTGCATTTCGGAAATATGCCGAAAAGTTCAAGTACGAACGGTGTATTTCGTTCGACCGTTTAGCAGTCAGAGTCCGAAAGGTGCATTTCGGAAATATGCCGAAAAGTTCAAGTACGAACGGTGTATTTCGTTCGACCGTTTAGCAGTCAGAGTCCGAAAGGTGCATTTCGGAAATATGCCGAAAAGTTCAAGTACGAACGGTGTATTTCGTTCGACCGTTTAGCAGTCAGAGTCCGAAAGGTGCATTTCGGAAATATGCCGAAAAGTTCAAGTACGAACGGTGTATTTCGTTCGACCGTTTAGCAGTCAGAGTCCGAAAGGTGCATTTCGGAAATATGCCGAAAAGTTCAAGTACGAACGGTGTATTTCGTTCGACCGTTTAGCAGTCAGAGTCCGAAAGGTGCATTTCGGAAATATGCCGAAAAGTTCAAGTACGAACGGTGTATTTCGTTCGACCGTTTAGCAGTCAGAGTCCGAAAGGTGCATTTCGGAAATATGCCGAAAAGTTCAAGTACGAACGGTGTATTTCGTTCGACCGTTTAGCAGTCAGAGTCCGAAAGGTGCATTTCGGAAATATGCCGAAAAGTTCAAGTACGAACGGTGTATTTCGTTCGACCGTTTAGCAGTCAGAGTCCGAAAGGTGCATTTCGGAAATATGCCGAAAAGTTCAAGTACGAACGGTGTATTTCGTTCGACCGTTTAGCAGTCAGAGTCCGAAAGGTGCATTTCGGAAATATGCCGAAAAGTTCAAGTACGAACGGTGTATTTCGTTCGACCGTTTAGCAGTCAGAGTCCGAAAGGTGCATTTCGGAAATATGCCGAAAAGTTCAAGTACGAACGGTGTATTTCGTTCGACCGTTTAGCAGTCAGAGTCCGAAAGGTGCATTTCGGAAATATGCCGAAAAGTTCAAGTACGAACGGTGTATTTCGTTCGACCGTTTAGCAGTCAGAGTCCGAAAGGTGCATTTCGGAAATATGCCGAAAAGTTCAAGTACGAACGGTGTATTTCGTTCGACCGTTTAGCAGTCAGAGTCCGAAAGGTGCATTTCGGAAATATGCCGAAAAGTTCAAGTACGAACGGTGTATTTCGTTCGACCGTTTAGCAGTCAGAGTCCGAAAGGTGCATTTCGGAAATATGCCGAAAAGTTCAAGTACGAACGGTGTATTTCGTTCGACCGTTTAGCAGTCAGAGTCCGAAAGGTGCATTTCGGAAATATGCCGAAAAGTTCAAGTACGAACGGTGTATTTCGTTCGACCGTTTAGCAGTCAGAGTCCGAAAGGTGCATTTCGGAAATATGCCGAAAAGTTCAAGTACGAACGGTGTATTTCGTTCGACCGTTTAGCAGTCAGAGTCCGAAAGGTGCATTTCGGAAATATGCCGAAAAGTTCAAGTACGAACGGTGTATTTCGTCGACCGTTTAGCAGTCAGAGTCCGAAAGGTGCATTTCGGAAATATGCCGAAAAGTTCAAGTACGAACGGTGTATTTCGTTCGACCGTTTAGCAGTCAGAGTCCGAAAGGTGCATTTCGGAAATATGCCGAAAAGTTCAAGTACGAACGGTGTATTTCGTTCGACCGTTTAGCAGTCAGAGTCCGAAAGGTGCATTTCGGAAATATGCCGAAAAGTTCAAGTACGAACGGTGTATTTCGTTCGACCGTTTAGCAGTCAGAGTCCGAAAGGTGCATTTCGGAAATATGCCGAAAAGTTCAAGTACGAACGGTGTATTTCGTTCGACCGTTTAGCAGTCAGAGTCCGAAAGGTGCATTTCGGAAATATGCCGAAAAGTTCAAGTACGAACGGTGTATTTCGTTCGACCGTTTAGCAGTCAGAGTCCGAAAGGTGCATTTCGGAAATATGCCGAAAAGTTCAAGTACGAACGGTGTATTTCGTTCGACCGTTTAGCAGTCAGAGTCCGAAAGGTGCATTTCGGAAATATGCCGAAAAGTTCAAGTACGAACGGTGTATTTCGTTCGACCGTTTAGCAGTCAGAGTCCGAAAGGTGCATTTCGGAAATATGCCGAAAAGTTCAAGTACGAACGGTGTATTTCGTTCGACCGTTTAGCAGTCAGAGTCCGAAAGGTGCATTTCGGAAATATGCCGAAAAGTTCAAGTACGAACGGTGTATTTCGTTCGACCGTTTAGCAGTCAGAGTCCGAAAGGTGCATTTCGGAAATATGCCGAAAAGTTCAAGTACGAACGGTGTATTTCGTTCGACCGTTTAGCAGTCAGAGTCCGAAAGGTGCATTTCGGAAATATGCCGAAAAGTTCAAGTACGAACGGTGTATTTCGTTCGACCGTTTAGCAGTCAGAGTCCGAAAGGTGCATTTCGGAAATATGCCGAAAAGTTCAAGTACGAACGGTGTATTTCGTTCGACCGTTTAGCAGTCAGAGTCCGAAAGGTGCATTTCGGAAATATGCCGAAAAGTTCAAGTACGAACGGTGTATTTCGTTCGACCGTTTAGCAGTCAGAGTCCGAAAGGTGCATTTCGGAAATATGCCGAAAAGTTCAAGTACGAACGGTGTATTTCGTTCGACCGTTTAGCAGTCAGAGTCCGAAAGGTGCATTTCGGAAATATGCCGAAAAGTTCAAGTACGAACGGTGTATTTCGTTCGACCGTTTAGCAGTCAGAGTCCGAAAGGTGCATTTCGGAAATATGCCGAAAAGTTCAAGTACGAACGGTGTATTTCGTTCGACCGTTTAGCAGTCAGAGTCCGAAAGGTGCATTTCGGAAATATGCCGAAAAGTTCAAGTACGAACGGTGTATTTCGTTCGACCGTTTAGCAGTCAGAGTCCGAAAGGTGCATTTCGGAAATATGCCGAAAAGTTCAAGTACGAACGGTGTATTTCGTTCGACCGTTTAGCAGTCAGAGTCCGAAAGGTGCATTTCGGAAATATGCCGAAAAGTTCAAGTACGAACGGTGTATTTCGTTCGACCGTTTAGCAGTCAGAGTCCGAAAGGTGCATTTCGGAAATATGCCGAAAAGTTCAAGTACGAACGGTGTATTTCGTTCGACCGTTTAGCAGTCAGAGTCCGAAAGGTGCATTTCGGAAATATGCCGAAAAGTTCAAGTACGAACGGTGTATTTCGTTCGACCGTTTAGCAGTCAGAGTCCGAAAGGTGCATTTCGGAAATATGCCGAAAAGTTCAAGTACGAACGGTGTATTTCGTTCGACCGTTTAGCAGTCAGAGTCCGAAAGGTGCATTTCGGAAATATGCCGAAAAGTTCAAGTACGAACGGTGTATTTCGTTCGACCGTTTAGCAGTCAGAGTCCGAAAGGTGCATTTCGGAAATATGCCGAAAAGTTCAAGTACGAACGGTGTATTTCGTTCGACCGTTTAGCAGTCAGAGTCCGAAAGGTGCATTTCGGAAATATGCCGAAAAGTTCAAGTACGAACGGTGTATTTCGTTCGACCGTTTAGCAGTCAGAGTCCGAAAGGTGCATTTCGGAAATATGCCGAAAAGTTCAAGTACGAACGGTGTATTTCGTTCGACCGTTTAGCAGTCAGAGTCCGAAAGGTGCATTTCGGAAATATGCCGAAAAGTTCAAGTACGAACGGTGTATTTCGTTCGACCGTTTAGCAGTCAGAGTCCGAAAGGTGCATTTCGGAAATATGCCGAAAAGTTCAAGTACGAACGGTGTATTTCGTTCGACCGTTTAGCAGTCAGAGTCCGAAAGGTGCATTTCGGAAATATGCCGAAAAGTTCAAGTACGAACGGTGTATTTCGTTCGACCGTTTAGCAGTCAGAGTCCGAAAGGTGCATTTCGGAAATATGCCGAAAAGTTCAAGTACGAACGGTGTATTTCGTTCGACCGTTTAGCAGTCAGAGTCCGAAAGGTGCATTTCGGAAATATGCCGAAAAGTTCAAGTACGAACGGTGTATTTCGTTCGACCGTTTAGCAGTCAGAGTCCGAAAGGTGCATTTCGGAAATATGCCGAAAAGTTCAAGTACGAACGGTGTATTTCGTTCGACCGTTTAGCAGTCAGAGTCCGAAAGGTGCATTTCGGAAATATGCCGAAAAGTTCAAGTACGAACGGTGTATTTCGTTCGACCGTTTAGCAGTCAGAGTCCGAAAGGTGCATTTCGGAAATATGCCGAAAAGTTCAAGTACGAACGGTGTATTTCGTTCGACCGTTTAGCAGTCAGAGTCCGAAAGGTGCATTTCGGAAATATGCCGAAAAGTTCAAGTACGAACGGTGTATTTCGTTCGACCGTTTAGCAGTCAGAGTCCGAAAGGTGCATTTCGGAAATATGCCGAAAAGTTCAAGTACGAACGGTGTATTTCGTTCGACCGTTTAGCAGTCAGAGTCCGAAAGGTGCATTTCGGAAATATGCCGAAAAGTTCAAGTACGAACGGTGTATTTCGTTCGACCGTTTAGCAGTCAGAGTCCGAAAGGTGCATTTCGGAAATATGCCGAAAAGTTCAAGTACGAACGGTGTATTTCGTTCGACCGTTTAGCAGTCAGAGTCCGAAAGGTGCATTTCGGAAATATGCCGAAAAGTTCAAGTACGAACGGTGTATTTCGGAAATATGCCGAAAAGTTCAAGTACGAACGGTGTATTTCGTTCGACCGTTTAGCAGTCAGAGTCCGAAAGGTGCATTTCGGAAATATGCCGAAAAGTTCAAGTACGAACGGTGTATTTCGTTCGACCGTTTAGCAGTCAGAGTCCGAAAGGTGCATTTCGGAAATATGCCGAAAAGTTCAAGTACGAACGGTGTATTTCGTTCGACCGTTTAGCAGTCAGAGTCCGAAAGGTGCATTTCGGAAATATGCCGAAAAGTTCAAGTACGAACGGTGTATTTCGTTCGACCGTTTAGCAGTCAGAGTCCGAAAGGTGCATTTCGGAAATATGCCGAAAAGTTCAAGTACGAACGGTGTATTTCGTTCGACCGTTTAGCAGTCAGAGTCCGAAAGGTGCATTTCGGAAATATGCCGAAAAGTTCAAGTACGAACGGTGTATTTCGTTCGACCGTTTAGCAGTCAGAGTCCGAAAGGTGCATTTCGGAAATATGCCGAAAAGTTCAAGTACGAACGGTGTATTTCGTTCGACCGTTTAGCAGTCAGAGTCCGAAAGGTGCATTTCGGAAATATGCCGAAAAGTTCAAGTACGAACGGTGTATTTCGTTCGACCGTTTAGCAGTCAGAGTCCGAAAGGTGCATTTCGGAAATATGCCGAAAAGTTCAAGTACGAACGGTGTATTTCGTTCGACCGTTTAGCAGTCAGAGTCCGAAAGGTGCATTTCGGAAATATGCCGAAAAGTTCAAGTACGAACGGTGTATTTCGTTCGACCGTTTAGCAGTCAGAGTCCGAAAGGTGCATTTCGGAAATATGCCGAAAAGTTCAAGTACGAACGGTGTATTTCGTTCGACCGTTTAGCAGTCAGAGTCCGAAAGGTGCATTTCGGAAATATGCCGAAAAGTTCAAGTACGAACGGTGTATTTCGTCGACCGTTTAGCAGTCAGAGTCCGAAAGGTGCATTTCGGAAATATGCCGAAAAGTTCAAGTACGAACGGTGTATTTCGTTCGACCGTTTAGCAGTCAGAGTCCGAAAGGTGCATTTCGGAAATATGCCGAAAAGTTCAAGTACGAACGGTGTATTTCGTTCGACCGTTTAGCAGTCAGAGTCCGAAAGGTGCATTTCGGAAATATGCCGAAAAGTTCAAGTACGAACGGTGTATTTCGTTCGACCGTTTAGCAGTCAGAGTCCGAAAGGTGCATTTCGGAAATATGCCGAAAAGTTCAAGTACGAACGGTGTATTTCGTTCGACCGTTTAGCAGTCAGAGTCCGAAAGGTGCATTTCGGAAATATGCCGAAAAGTTCAAGTACGAACGGTGTATTTCGTTCGACCGTTTAGCAGTCAGAGTCCGAAAGGTGCATTTCGGAAATATGCCGAAAAGTTCAAGTACGAACGGTGTATTTCGTTCGACCGTTTAGCAGTCAGAGTCCGAAAGGTGCATTTCGGAAATATGCCGAAAAGTTCAAGTACGAACGGTGTATTTCGTTCGACCGTTTAGCAGTCAGAGTCCGAAAGGTGCATTTCGGAAATATGCCGAAAAGTTCAAGTACGAACGGTGTATTTCGTTCGACCGTTTAGCAGTCAGAGTCCGAAAGGTGCATTTCGGAAATATGCCGAAAAGTTCAAGTACGAACGGTGTATTTCGTTCGACCGTTTAGCAGTCAGAGTCCGAAAGGTGCATTTCGGAAATATGCCGAAAAGTTCAAGTACGAACGGTGTATTTCGTTCGACCGTTTAGCAGTCAGAGTCCGAAAGGTGCATTTCGGAAATATGCCGAAAAGTTCAAGTACGAACGGTGTATTTCGTTCGACCGTTTAGCAGTCAGAGTCCGAAAGGTGCATTTCGGAAATATGCCGAAAAGTTCAAGTACGAACGGTGTATTTCGTTCGACCGTTTAGCAGTCAGAGTCCGAAAGGTGCATTTCGGAAATATGCCGAAAAGTTCAAGTACGAACGGTGTATTTCGTTCGACCGTTTAGCAGTCAGAGTCCGAAAGGTGCATTTCGGAAATATGCCGAAAAGTTCAAGTACGAACGGTGTATTTCGTTCGACCGTTTAGCAGTCAGAGTCCGAAAGGTGCATTTCGGAAATATGCCGAAAAGTTCAAGTACGAACGGTGTATTTCGTTCGACCGTTTAGCAGTCAGAGTCCGAAAGGTGCATTTCGGAAATATGCCGAAAAGTTCAAGTACGAACGGTGTATTTCGTTCGACCGTTTAGCAGTCAGAGTCCGAAAGGTGCATTTCGGAAATATGCCGAAAAGTTCAAGTACGAACGGTGTATTTCGTCGACCGTTTAGCAGTCAGAGTCCGAAAGGTGCATTTCGGAAATATGCCGAAAAGTTCAAGTACGAACGGTGTATTTCGTTCGACCGTTTAGCAGTCAGAGTCCGAAAGGTGCATTTCGGAAATATGCCGAAAAGTTCAAGTACGAACGGTGTATTTCGTTCGACCGTTTAGCAGTCAGAGTCCGAAAGGTGCATTTCGGAAATATGCCGAAAAGTTCAAGTACGAACGGTGTATTTCGTTCGACCGTTTAGCAGTCAGAGTCCGAAAGGTGCATTTCGGAAATATGCCGAAAAGTTCAAGTACGAACGGTGTATTTCGTTCGACCGTTTAGCAGTCAGAGTCCGAAAGGTGCATTTCGGAAATATGCCGAAAAGTTCAAGTACGAACGGTGTATTTCGTTCGACCGTTTAGCAGTCAGAGTCCGAAAGGTGCATTTCGGAAATATGCCGAAAAGTTCAAGTACGAACGGTGTATTTCGTTCGACCGTTTAGCAGTCAGAGTCCGAAAGGTGCATTTCGGAAATATGCCGAAAAGTTCAAGTACGAACGGTGTATTTCGTTCGACCGTTTAGCAGTCAGAGTCCGAAAGGTGCATTTCGGAAATATGCCGAAAAGTTCAAGTACGAACGGTGTATTTCGTTCGACCGTTTAGCAGTCAGAGTCCGAAAGGTGCATTTCGGAAATATGCCGAAAAGTTCAAGTACGAACGGTGTATTTCGTTCGACCGTTTAGCAGTCAGAGTCCGAAAGGTGCATTTCGGAAATATGCCGAAAAGTTCAAGTACGAACGGTGTATTTCGTTCGACCGTTTAGCAGTCAGAGTCCGAAAGGTGCATTTCGGAAATATGCCGAAAAGTTCAAGTACGAACGGTGTATTTCGTTCGACCGTTTAGCAGTCAGAGTCCGAAAGGTGCATTTCGGAAATATGCCGAAAAGTTCAAGTACGAACGGTGTATTTCGTTCGACCGTTTAGCAGTCAGAGTCCGAAAGGTGCATTTCGGAAATATGCCGAAAAGTTCAAGTACGAACGGTGTATTTCGTTCGACCGTTTAGCAGTCAGAGTCCGAAAGGTGCATTTCGGAAATATGCCGAAAAGTTCAAGTACGAACGGTGTATTTCGTTCGACCGTTTAGCAGTCAGAGTCCGAAAGGTGCATTTCGGAAATATGCCGAAAAGTTCAAGTACGAACGGTGTATTTCGTTCGACCGTTTAGCAGTCAGAGTCCGAAAGGTGCATTTCGGAAATATGCCGAAAAGTTCAAGTACGAACGGTGTATTTCGTTCGACCGTTTAGCAGTCAGAGTCCGAAAGGTGCATTTCGGAAATATGCCGAAAAGTTCAAGTACGAACGGTGTATTTCGTTCGACCGTTTAGCAGTCAGAGTCCGAAAGGTGCATTTCGGAAATATGCCGAAAAGTTCAAGTACGAACGGTGTATTTCGTTCGACCGTTTAGCAGTCAGAGTCCGAAAGGTGCATTTCGGAAATATGCCGAAAAGTTCAAGTACGAACGGTGTATTTCGTTCGACCGTTTAGCAGTCAGAGTCCGAAAGGTGCATTTCGGAAATATGCCGAAAAGTTCAAGTACGAACGGTGTATTTCGTTCGACCGTTTAGCAGTCAGAGTCCGAAAGGTGCATTTCGGAAATATGCCGAAAAGTTCAAGTACGAACGGTGTATTTCGTTCGACCGTTTAGCAGTCAGAGTCCGAAAGGTGCATTTCGGAAATATGCCGAAAAGTTCAAGTACGAACGGTGTATTTCGTTCGACCGTTTAGCAGTCAGAGTCCGAAAGGTGCATTTCGGAAATATGCCGAAAAGTTCAAGTACGAACGGTGTATTTCGTTCGACCGTTTAGCAGTCAGAGTCCGAAAGGTGCATTTCGGAAATATGCCGAAAAGTTCAAGTACGAACGGTGCATTTCGGAAATATGCCGAAAAGTTCAAGTACGAACGGTGTATTTCGTTCGACCGTTTAGCAGTCAGAGTCCGAAAGGTGCATTTCGGAAATATGCCGAAAAGTTCAAGTACGAACGGTGTATTTCGTTCGACCGTTTAGCAGTCAGAGTCCGAAAGGTGCATTTCGGAAATATGCCGAAAAGTTCAAGTACGAACGGTGTATTTCGTTCGACCGTTTAGCAGTCAGAGTCCGAAAGGTGCATTTCGGAAATATGCCGAAAAGTTATTTTGTCTCACCTTCCCAAAGTGCAATTTTACTCCAGGTCGTTATTGAGCGAATTTATTTGGTCGCATCGTTGTTGGTGGAAAACATTTGCTACAACTGGCTTTTTGTTGGTGATGGAGTCAACGAAGGTGCTTTCGTCAGCAAAACTGAAGATCTTGTTCTCAGTTGAGCTCAGCGAAATCGTTTATATGGATAAGGAAGAGCGTCGGAGACAGTACTGATCCCTGAGGAACACCGGCGTTAACCGGATACATCGCCGAACACACCCCATCCACCACGACGCGCAGAGATATGCCAACAAGAAAATTTCTCATCCAGGAGCAAAGATGCTCTGGCAGTCCGAAGGAAATGAGCTTTTTCAACAGCGCATCGTGCCAGACGTGATCGAATGCTTTCGAGATATCCAGAAGCAACCGCTCTTAGATTCCCCGTGGTTCTCCCATTGCAGTCGTCCCAGGTGCGTCAAATAGCCGAGCATATCACCAGTCGACCTTCGACTTCTAAAGCCATACTGTTGATCGTTGATGAGTCCGTTGGTTTCAAATACTTGACCAAGTCTGAATGTTGATTGTTTTCCATTACTTTGGAGATGATCGATAAGAGTGCAATGGGACGATAGTTCTCAGGCGAGTTCTTCTTGCCTTTTAGGAACAGGCTGATTCTGGCCGTCTTCCAGCAAGTAGGAAAGATTTTCTGTTGGTAAGAGATCTTAAACAAACGACTGAGAACCGGACTCAATGGGAGAACACATTTTCAAGACAATCGTTGGTATTCCGTCTGGTCTGCCGCCTTCTTAGTATCGAGGCTTCCAGGATGCGTCTGACTGTTTTAGGATGAAATTTCACCTCGTGACATATTTGCCTGTACCCTTGGTATTGTGGGTGGTTTGGTAGTCATTGATATAAGGTTGAGTTCCTTGCGAACATTTTCGCAAACAGCTCAGCCTTTCGATAGCGGATGTTGCTACAGTTCCGCCATCCTCAACAGCGGCGGAAACGACGTTTAGCAGTCAGAGTCCGAAAGGTGCATTTCGGAAATATGCCGAAAAGTTCAAGTACGAACGGTGTATTTCGTTCGACCGTTTAGCAGTCAGAGTCCGAAAGGTGCATTTCGGAAATATGCCGAAAAGTTCAAGTACGAACGGTGTATTTCGTTCGACCGTTTAGCAGTCAGAGTCCGAAAGGTGCATTTCGGAAATATGCCGAAAAGTTCAAGTACGAACGGTGTATTTCGTTCGACCGTTTAGCAGTCAGAGTCCGAAAGGTGCATTTCGGAAATATGCCGAAAAGTTCAAGTACGAACGGTGTATTTCGTTCGACCGTTTAGCAGTCAGAGTCCGAAAGGTGCATTTCGGAAATATGCCGAAAAGTTCAAGTACGAACGGTGTATTTCGTTCGACCGTTTAGCAGTCAGAGTCCGAAAGGTGCATTTCGGAAATATGCCGAAAAGTTCAAGTACGAACGGTGTATTTCGTTCGACCGTTTAGCAGTCAGAGTCCGAAAGGTGCATTTCGGAAATATGCCGAAAAGTTCAAGTACGAACGGTGTATTTCGTTCGACCGTTTAGCAGTCAGAGTCCGAAAGGTGCATTTCGGAAATATGCCGAAAAGTTCAAGTACGAACGGTGTATTTCGTTCGACCGTTTAGCAGTCAGAGTCCGAAAGGTGCATTTCGGAAATATGCCGAAAAGTTCAAGTACGAACGGTGTATTTCGTTCGACCGTTTAGCAGTCAGAGTCCGAAAGGTGCATTTCGGAAATATGCCGAAAAGTTCAAGTACGAACGGTGTATTTCGTTCGACCGTTTAGCAGTCAGAGTCCGAAAGGTGCATTTCGGAAATATGCCGAAAAGTTCAAGTACGAACGGTGTATTTCGTTCGACCGTTTAGCAGTCAGAGTCCGAAAGGTGCATTTCGGAAATATGCCGAAAAGTTCAAGTACGAACGGTGTATTTCGTTCGACCGTTTAGCAGTCAGAGTCCGAAAGGTGCATTTCGGAAATATGCCGAAAAGTTCAAGTACGAACGGTGTATTTCGTTCGACCGTTTAGCAGTCAGAGTCCGAAAGGTGCATTTCGGAAATATGCCGAAAAGTTCAAGTACGAACGGTGTATTTCGTTCGACCGTTTAGCAGTCAGAGTCCGAAAGGTGCATTTCGGAAATATGCCGAAAAGTTCAAGTACGAACGGTGTATTTCGTTCGACCGTTTAGCAGTCAGAGTCCGAAAGGTGCATTTCGGAAATATGCCGAAAAGTTCAAGTACGAACGGTGTATTTCGTTCGACCGTTTAGCAGTCAGAGTCCGAAAGGTGCATTTCGGAAATATGCCGAAAAGTTCAAGTACGAACGGTGTATTTCGTTCGACCGTTTAGCAGTCAGAGTCCGAAAGGTGCATTTCGGAAATATGCCGAAAAGTTCAAGTACGAACGGTGTATTTCGTTCGACCGTTTAGCAGTCAGAGTCCGAAAGGTGCATTTCGGAAATATGCCGAAAAGTTCAAGTACGAACGGTGTATTTCGTTCGACCGTTTAGCAGTCAGAGTCCGAAAGGTGCATTTCGGAAATATGCCGAAAAGTTCAAGTACGAACGGTGTATTTCGTTCGACCGTTTAGCAGTCAGAGTCCGAAAGGTGCATTTCGGAAATATGCCGAAAAGTTCAAGTACGAACGGTGTATTTCGTTCGACCGTTTAGCAGTCAGAGTCCGAAAGGTGCATTTCGGAAATATGCCGAAAAGTTCAAGTACGAACGGTGTATTTCGTTCGACCGTTTAGCAGTCAGAGTCCGAAAGGTGCATTTCGGAAATATGCCGAAAAGTTCAAGTACGAACGGTGTATTTCGTTCGACCGTTTAGCAGTCAGAGTCCGAAAGGTGCATTTCGGAAATATGCCGAAAAGTTCAAGTACGAACGGTGTATTTCGTTCGACCGTTTAGCAGTCAGAGTCCGAAAGGTGCATTTCGGAAATATGCCGAAAAGTTCAAGTACGAACGGTGTATTTCGTTCGACCGTTTAGCAGTCAGAGTCCGAAAGGTGCATTTCGGAAATATGCCGAAAAGTTCAAGTACGAACGGTGTATTTCGTTCGACCGTTTAGCAGTCAGAGTCCGAAAGGTGCATTTCGGAAATATGCCGAAAAGTTCAAGTACGAACGGTGTATTTCGTTCGACCGTTTAGCAGTCAGAGTCCGAAAGGTGCATTTCGGAAATATGCCGAAAAGTTCAAGTACGAACGGTGTATTTCGTTCGACCGTTTAGCAGTCAGAGTCCGAAAGGTGCATTTCGGAAATATGCCGAAAAGTTCAAGTACGAACGGTGTATTTCGTTCGACCGTTTAGCAGTCAGAGTCCGAAAGGTGCATTTCGGAAATATGCCGAAAAGTTCAAGTACGAACGGTGTATTTCGTTCGACCGTTTAGCAGTCAGAGTCCGAAAGGTGCATTTCGGAAATATGCCGAAAAGTTCAAGTACGAACGGTGTATTTCGTTCGACCGTTTAGCAGTCAGAGTCCGAAAGGTGCATTTCGGAAATATGCCGAAAAGTTCAAGTACGAACGGTGTATTTCGTTCGACCGTTTAGCAGTCAGAGTCCGAAAGGTGCATTTCGGAAATATGCCGAAAAGTTCAAGTACGAACGGTGTATTTCGTTCGACCGTTTAGCAGTCAGAGTCCGAAAGGTGCATTTCGGAAATATGCCGAAAAGTTCAAGTACGAACGGTGTATTTCGTTCGACCGTTTAGCAGTCAGAGTCCGAAAGGTGCATTTCGGAAATATGCCGAAAAGTTCAAGTACGAACGGTGTATTTCGTTCGACCGTTTAGCAGTCAGAGTCCGAAAGGTGCATTTCGGAAATATGCCGAAAAGTTCAAGTACGAACGGTGTATTTCGTTCGACCGTTTAGCAGTCAGAGTCCGAAAGGTGCATTTCGGAAATATGCCGAAAAGTTCAAGTACGAACGGTGTATTTCGTTCGACCGTTTAGCAGTCAGAGTCCGAAAGGTGCATTTCGGAAATATGCCGAAAAGTTCAAGTACGAACGGTGTATTTCGTTCGACCGTTTAGCAGTCAGAGTCCGAAAGGTGCATTTCGGAAATATGCCGAAAAGTTCAAGTACGAACGGTGTATTTCGTTCGACCGTTTAGCAGTCAGAGTCCGAAAGGTGCATTTCGGAAATATGCCGAAAAGTTCAAGTACGAACGGTGTATTTCGTTCGACCGTTTAGCAGTCAGAGTCCGAAAGGTGCATTTCGGAAATATGCCGAAAAGTTCAAGTACGAACGGTGTATTTCGTTCGACCGTTTAGCAGTCAGAGTCCGAAAGGTGCATTTCGGAAATATGCCGAAAAGTTCAAGTACGAACGGTGTATTTCGTTCGACCGTTTAGCAGTCAGAGTCCGAAAGGTGCATTTCGGAAATATGCCGAAAAGTTCAAGTACGAACGGTGTATTTCGTTCGACCGTTTAGCAGTCAGAGTCCGAAAGGTGCATTTCGGAAATATGCCGAAAAGTTCAAGTACGAACGGTGTATTTCGTTCGACCGTTTAGCAGTCAGAGTCCGAAAGGTGCATTTCGGAAATATGCCGAAAAGTTCAAGTACGAACGGTGTATTTCGTTCGACCGTTTAGCAGTCAGAGTCCGAAAGGTGCATTTCGGAAATATGCCGAAAAGTTCAAGTACGAACGGTGTATTTCGTTCGACCGTTTAGCAGTCAGAGTCCGAAAGGTGCATTTCGGAAATATGCCGAAAAGTTCAAGTACGAACGGTGTATTTCGTTCGACCGTTTAGCAGTCAGAGTCCGAAAGGTGCATTTCGGAAATATGCCGAAAAGTTCAAGTACGAACGGTGTATTTCGTTCGACCGTTTAGCAGTCAGAGTCCGAAAGGTGCATTTCGGAAATATGCCGAAAAGTTCAAGTACGAACGGTGTATTTCGTTCGACCGTTTAGCAGTCAGAGTCCGAAAGGTGCATTTCGGAAATATGCCGAAAAGTTCAAGTACGAACGGTGTATTTCGTTCGACCGTTTAGCAGTCAGAGTCCGAAAGGTGCATTTCGGAAATATGCCGAAAAGTTCAAGTACGAACGGTGTATTTCGTTCGACCGTTTAGCAGTCAGAGTCCGAAAGGTGCATTTCGGAAATATGCCGAAAAGTTCAAGTACGAACGGTGTATTTCGTTCGACCGTTTAGCAGTCAGAGTCCGAAAGGTGCATTTCGGAAATATGCCGAAAAGTTCAAGTACGAACGGTGTATTTCGTTCGACCGTTTAGCAGTCAGAGTCCGAAAGGTGCATTTCGGAAATATGCCGAAAAGTTCAAGTACGAACGGTGTATTTCGTTCGACCGTTTAGCAGTCAGAGTCCGAAAGGTGCATTTCGGAAATATGCCGAAAAGTTCAAGTACGAACGGTGTATTTCGTTCGACCGTTTAGCAGTCAGAGTCCGAAAGGTGCATTTCGGAAATATGCCGAAAAGTTCAAGTACGAACGGTGTATTTCGTTCGACCGTTTAGCAGTCAGAGTCCGAAAGGTGCATTTCGGAAATATGCCGAAAAGTTCAAGTACGAACGGTGTATTTCGTTCGACCGTTTAGCAGTCAGAGTCCGAAAGGTGCATTTCGGAAATATGCCGAAAAGTTCAAGTACGAACGGTGTATTTCGTTCGACCGTTTAGCAGTCAGAGTCCGAAAGGTGCATTTCGGAAATATGCCGAAAAGTTCAAGTACGAACGGTGTATTTCGTTCGACCGTTTAGCAGTCAGAGTCCGAAAGGTGCATTTCGGAAATATGCCGAAAAGTTCAAGTACGAACGGTGTATTTCGTTCGACCGTTTAGCAGTCAGAGTCCGAAAGGTGCATTTCGGAAATATGCCGAAAAGTTCAAGTACGAACGGTGTATTTCGTTCGACCGTTTAGCAGTCAGAGTCCGAAAGGTGCATTTCGGAAATATGCCGAAAAGTTCAAGTACGAACGGTGTATTTCGTTCGACCGTTTAGCAGTCAGAGTCCGAAAGGTGCATTTCGGAAATATGCCGAAAAGTTCAAGTACGAACGGTGTATTTCGTTCGACCGTTTAGCAGTCAGAGTCCGAAAGGTGCATTTCGGAAATATGCCGAAAAGTTCAAGTACGAACGGTGTATTTCGTTCGACCGTTTAGCAGTCAGAGTCCGAAAGGTGCATTTCGGAAATATGCCGAAAAGTTCAAGTACGAACGGTGTATTTCGTTCGACCGTTTAGCAGTCAGAGTCCGAAAGGTGCATTTCGGAAATATGCCGAAAAGTTCAAGTACGAACGGTGTATTTCGTTCGACCGTTTAGCAGTCAGAGTCCGAAAGGTGCATTTCGGAAATATGCCGAAAAGTTCAAGTACGAACGGTGTATTTCGTTCGACCGTTTAGCAGTCAGAGTCCGAAAGGTGCATTTCGGAAATATGCCGAAAAGTTCAAGTACGAACGGTGTATTTCGTTCGACCGTTTAGCAGTCAGAGTCCGAAAGGTGCATTTCGGAAATATGCCGAAAAGTTCAAGTACGAACGGTGTATTTCGTTCGACCGTTTAGCAGTCAGAGTCCGAAAGGTGCATTTCGGAAATATGCCGAAAAGTTCAAGTACGAACGGTGTATTTCGTTCGACCGTTTAGCAGTCAGAGTCCGAAAGGTGCATTTCGGAAATATGCCGAAAAGTTCAAGTACGAACGGTGTATTTCGTTCGACCGTTTAGCAGTCAGAGTCCGAAAGGTGCATTTCGGAAATATGCCGAAAAGTTCAAGTACGAACGGTGTATTTCGTTCGACCGTTTAGCAGTCAGAGTCCGAAAGGTGCATTTCGGAAATATGCCGAAAAGTTCAAGTACGAACGGTGTATTTCGTTCGACCGTTTAGCAGTCAGAGTCCGAAAGGTGCATTTCGGAAATATGCCGAAAAGTTCAAGTACGAACGGTGTATTTCGTTCGACCGTTTAGCAGTCAGAGTCCGAAAGGTGCATTTCGGAAATATGCCGAAAAGTTCAAGTACGAACGGTGTATTTCGTTCGACCGTTTAGCAGTCAGAGTCCGAAAGGTGCATTTCGGAAATATGCCGAAAAGTTCAAGTACGAACGGTGTATTTCGTTCGACCGTTTAGCAGTCAGAGTCCGAAAGGTGCATTTCGGAAATATGCCGAAAAGTTCAAGTACGAACGGTGTATTTCGTCGACCGTTTAGCAGTCAGAGTCCGAAAGGTGCATTTCGGAAATATGCCGAAAAGTTCAAGTACGAACGGTGTATTTCGTTCGACCGTTTAGCAGTCAGAGTCCGAAAGGTGCATTTCGGAAATATGCCGAAAAGTTCAAGTACGAACGGTGTATTTCGTTCGACCGTTTAGCAGTCAGAGTCCGAAAGGTGCATTTCGGAAATATGCCGAAAAGTTCAAGTACGAACGGTGTATTTCGTTCGACCGTTTAGCAGTCAGAGTCCGAAAGGTGCATTTCGGAAATATGCCGAAAAGTTCAAGTACGAACGGTGTATTTCGTTCGACCGTTTAGCAGTCAGAGTCCGAAAGGTGCATTTCGGAAATATGCCGAAAAGTTCAAGTACGAACGGTGTATTTCGTTCGACCGTTTAGCAGTCAGAGTCCGAAAGGTGCATTTCGGAAATATGCCGAAAAGTTCAAGTACGAACGGTGTATTTCGTTCGACCGTTTAGCAGTCAGAGTCCGAAAGGTGCATTTCGGAAATATGCCGAAAAGTTCAAGTACGAACGGTGTATTTCGTTCGACCGTTTAGCAGTCAGAGTCCGAAAGGTGCATTTCGGAAATATGCCGAAAAGTTCAAGTACGAACGGTGTATTTCGTTCGACCGTTTAGCAGTCAGAGTCCGAAAGGTGCATTTCGGAAATATGCCGAAAAGTTCAAGTACGAACGGTGTATTTCGTTCGACCGTTTAGCAGTCAGAGTCCGAAAGGTGCATTTCGGAAATATGCCGAAAAGTTCAAGTACGAACGGTGTATTTCGTTCGACCGTTTAGCAGTCAGAGTCCGAAAGGTGCATTTCGGAAATATGCCGAAAAGTTCAAGTACGAACGGTGTATTTCGTTCGACCGTTTAGCAGTCAGAGTCCGAAAGGTGCATTTCGGAAATATGCCGAAAAGTTCAAGTACGAACGGTGTATTTCGTTCGACCGTTTAGCAGTCAGAGTCCGAAAGGTGCATTTCGGAAATATGCCGAAAAGTTCAAGTACGAACGGTGTATTTCGTTCGACCGTTTAGCAGTCAGAGTCCGAAAGGTGCATTTCGGAAATATGCCGAAAAGTTCAAGTACGAACGGTGTATTTCGTTCGACCGTTTAGCAGTCAGAGTCCGAAAGGTGCATTTCGGAAATATGCCGAAAAGTTCAAGTACGAACGGTGTATTTCGTTCGACCGTTTAGCAGTCAGAGTCCGAAAGGTGCATTTCGGAAATATGCCGAAAAGTTCAAGTACGAACGGTGTATTTCGTCGACCGTTTAGCAGTCAGAGTCCGAAAGGTGCATTTCGGAAATATGCCGAAAAGTTCAAGTACGAACGGTGTATTTCGTTCGACCGTTTAGCAGTCAGAGTCCGAAAGGTGCATTTCGGAAATATGCCGAAAAGTTCAAGTACGAACGGTGTATTTCGTTCGACCGTTTAGCAGTCAGAGTCCGAAAGGTGCATTTCGGAAATATGCCGAAAAGTTCAAGTACGAACGGTGTATTTCGTTCGACCGTTTAGCAGTCAGAGTCCGAAAGGTGCATTTCGGAAATATGCCGAAAAGTTCAAGTACGAACGGTGTATTTCGTTCGACCGTTTAGCAGTCAGAGTCCGAAAGGTGCATTTCGGAAATATGCCGAAAAGTTCAAGTACGAACGGTGTATTTCGTTCGACCGTTTAGCAGTCAGAGTCCGAAAGGTGCATTTCGGAAATATGCCGAAAAGTTCAAGTACGAACGGTGTATTTCGTTCGACCGTTTAGCAGTCAGAGTCCGAAAGGTGCATTTCGGAAATATGCCGAAAAGTTCAAGTACGAACGGTGTATTTCGTTCGACCGTTTAGCAGTCAGAGTCCGAAAGGTGCATTTCGGAAATATGCCGAAAAGTTCAAGTACGAACGGTGTATTTCGTTCGACCGTTTAGCAGTCAGAGTCCGAAAGGTGCATTTCGGAAATATGCCGAAAAGTTCAAGTACGAACGGTGTATTTCGTTCGACCGTTTAGCAGTCAGAGTCCGAAAGGTGCATTTCGGAAATATGCCGAAAAGTTCAAGTACGAACGGTGTATTTCGTTCGACCGTTTAGCAGTCAGAGTCCGAAAGGTGCATTTCGGAAATATGCCGAAAAGTTCAAGTACGAACGGTGTATTTCGTTCGACCGTTTAGCAGTCAGAGTCCGAAAGGTGCATTTCGGAAATATGCCGAAAAGTTCAAGTACGAACGGTGTATTTCGTTCGACCGTTTAGCAGTCAGAGTCCGAAAGGTGCATTTCGGAAATATGCCGAAAAGTTCAAGTACGAACGGTGTATTTCGTTCGACCGTTTAGCAGTCAGAGTCCGAAAGGTGCATTTCGGAAATATGCCGAAAAGTTCAAGTACGAACGGTGTATTTCGTTCGACCGTTTAGCAGTCAGAGTCCGAAAGGTGCATTTCGGAAATATGCCGAAAAGTTCAAGTACGAACGGTGTATTTCGTTCGACCGTTTAGCAGTCAGAGTCCGAAAGGTGCATTTCGGAAATATGCCGAAAAGTTCAAGTACGAACGGTGTATTTCGTTCGACCGTTTAGCAGTCAGAGTCCGAAAGGTGCATTTCGGAAATATGCCGAAAAGTTCAAGTACGAACGGTGTATTTCGTTCGACCGTTTAGCAGTCAGAGTCCGAAAGGTGCATTTCGGAAATATGCCGAAAAGTTCAAGTACGAACGGTGTATTTCGTTCGACCGTTTAGCAGTCAGAGTCCGAAAGGTGCATTTCGGAAATATGCCGAAAAGTTCAAGTACGAACGGTGTATTTCGTTCGACCGTTTAGCAGTCAGAGTCCGAAAGGTGCATTTCGGAAATATGCCGAAAAGTTCAAGTACGAACGGTGTATTTCGTTCGACCGTTTAGCAGTCAGAGTCCGAAAGGTGCATTTCGGAAATATGCCGAAAAGTTCAAGTACGAACGGTGTATTTCGTTCGACCGTTTAGCAGTCAGAGTCCGAAAGGTGCATTTCGGAAATATGCCGAAAAGTTCAAGTACGAACGGTGTATTTCGTTCGACCGTTTAGCAGTCAGAGTCCGAAAGGTGCATTTCGGAAATATGCCGAAAAGTTCAAGTACGAACGGTGTATTTCGTTCGACCGTTTAGCAGTCAGAGTCCGAAAGGTGCATTTCGGAAATATGCCGAAAAGTTCAAGTACGAACGGTGTATTTCGTTCGACCGTTTAGCAGTCAGAGTCCGAAAGGTGCATTTCGGAAATATGCCGAAAAGTTCAAGTACGAACGGTGTATTTCGTTCGACCGTTTAGCAGTCAGAGTCCGAAAGGTGCATTTCGGAAATATGCCGAAAAGTTCAAGTACGAACGGTGTATTTCGTTCGACCGTTTAGCAGTCAGAGTCCGAAAGGTGCATTTCGGAAATATGCCGAAAAGTTCAAGTACGAACGGTGTATTTCGTTCGACCGTTTAGCAGTCAGAGTCCGAAAGGTGCATTTCGGAAATATGCCGAAAAGTTCAAGTACGAACGGTGTATTTCGTTCGACCGTTTAGCAGTCAGAGTCCGAAAGGTGCATTTCGGAAATATGCCGAAAAGTTCAAGTACGAACGGTGTATTTCGTTCGACCGTTTAGCAGTCAGAGTCCGAAAGGTGCATTTCGGAAATATGCCGAAAAGTTCAAGTACGAACGGTGTATTTCGTTCGACCGTTTAGCAGTCAGAGTCCGAAAGGTGCATTTCGGAAATATGCCGAAAAGTTCAAGTACGAACGGTGTATTTCGTTCGACCGTTTAGCAGTCAGAGTCCGAAAGGTGCATTTCGGAAATATGCCGAAAAGTTCAAGTACGAACGGTGTATTTCGTTCGACCGTTTAGCAGTCAGAGTCCGAAAGGTGCATTTCGGAAATATGCCGAAAAGTTCAAGTACGAACGGTGTATTTCGTTCGACCGTTTAGCAGTCAGAGTCCGAAAGGTGCATTTCGGAAATATGCCGAAAAGTTCAAGTACGAACGGTGTATTTCGTTCGACCGTTTAGCAGTCAGAGTCCGAAAGGTGCATTTCGGAAATATGCCGAAAAGTTCAAGTACGAACGGTGTATTTCGTTCGACCGTTTAGCAGTCAGAGTCCGAAAGGTGCATTTCGGAAATATGCCGAAAAGTTCAAGTACGAACGGTGTATTTCGTTCGACCGTTTAGCAGTCAGAGTCCGAAAGGTGCATTTCGGAAATATGCCGAAAAGTTCAAGTACGAACGGTGTATTTCGTTCGACCGTTTAGCAGTCAGAGTCCGAAAGGTGCATTTCGGAAATATGCCGAAAAGTTCAAGTACGAACGGTGTATTTCGTTCGACCGTTTAGCAGTCAGAGTCCGAAAGGTGCATTTCGGAAATATGCCGAAAAGTTCAAGTACGAACGGTGTATTTCGTTCGACCGTTTAGCAGTCAGAGTCCGAAAGGTGCATTTCGGAAATATGCCGAAAAGTTCAAGTACGAACGGTGTATTTCGTTCGACCGTTTAGCAGTCAGAGTCCGAAAGGTGCATTTCGGAAATATGCCGAAAAGTTCAAGTACGAACGGTGTATTTCGTTCGACCGTTTAGCAGTCAGAGTCCGAAAGGTGCATTTCGGAAATATGCCGAAAAGTTCAAGTACGAACGGTGTATTTCGTTCGACCGTTTAGCAGTCAGAGTCCGAAAGGTGCATTTCGGAAATATGCCGAAAAGTTCAAGTACGAACGGTGTATTTCGTTCGACCGTTTAGCAGTCAGAGTCCGAAAGGTGCATTTCGGAAATATGCCGAAAAGTTCAAGTACGAACGGTGTATTTCGTTCGACCGTTTAGCAGTCAGAGTCCGAAAGGTGCATTTCGGAAATATGCCGAAAAGTTCAAGTACGAACGGTGTATTTCGTTCGACCGTTTAGCAGTCAGAGTCCGAAAGGTGCATTTCGGAAATATGCCGAAAAGTTCAAGTACGAACGGTGTATTTCGTTCGACCGTTTAGCAGTCAGAGTCCGAAAGGTGCATTTCGGAAATATGCCGAAAAGTTCAAGTACGAACGGTGTATTTCGTTCGACCGTTTAGCAGTCAGAGTCCGAAAGGTGCATTTCGGAAATATGCCGAAAAGTTCAAGTACGAACGGTGTATTTCGTTCGACCGTTTAGCAGTCAGAGTCCGAAAGGTGCATTTCGGAAATATGCCGAAAAGTTCAAGTACGAACGGTGTATTTCGTTCGACCGTTTAGCAGTCAGAGTCCGAAAGGTGCATTTCGGAAATATGCCGAAAAGTTCAAGTACGAACGGTGTATTTCGTTCGACCGTTTAGCAGTCAGAGTCCGAAAGGTGCATTTCGGAAATATGCCGAAAAGTTCAAGTACGAACGGTGTATTTCGTTCGACCGTTTAGCAGTCAGAGTCCGAAAGGTGCATTTCGGAAATATGCCGAAAAGTTCAAGTACGAACGGTGTATTTCGTTCGACCGTTTAGCAGTCAGAGTCCGAAAGGTGCATTTCGGAAATATGCCGAAAAGTTCAAGTACGAACGGTGTATTTCGTTCGACCGTTTAGCAGTCAGAGTCCGAAAGGTGCATTTCGGAAATATGCCGAAAAGTTCAAGTACGAACGGTGTATTTCGTTCGACCGTTTAGCAGTCAGAGTCCGAAAGGTGCATTTCGGAAATATGCCGAAAAGTTCAAGTACGAACGGTGTATTTCGTTCGACCGTTTAGCAGTCAGAGTCCGAAAGGTGCATTTCGGAAATATGCCGAAAAGTTCAAGTACGAACGGTGTATTTCGTTCGACCGTTTAGCAGTCAGAGTCCGAAAGGTGCATTTCGGAAATATGCCGAAAAGTTCAAGTACGAACGGTGTATTTCGTTCGACCGTTTAGCAGTCAGAGTCCGAAAGGTGCATTTCGGAAATATGCCGAAAAGTTCAAGTACGAACGGTGTATTTCGTTCGACCGTTTAGCAGTCAGAGTCCGAAAGGTGCATTTCGGAAATATGCCGAAAAGTTCAAGTACGAACGGTGTATTTCGTTCGACCGTTTAGCAGTCAGAGTCCGAAAGGTGCATTTCGGAAATATGCCGAAAAGTTCAAGTACGAACGGTGTATTTCGTTCGACCGTTTAGCAGTCAGAGTCCGAAAGGTGCATTTCGGAAATATGCCGAAAAGTTCAAGTACGAACGGTGTATTTCGTTCGACCGTTTAGCAGTCAGAGTCCGAAAGGTGCATTTCGGAAATATGCCGAAAAGTTCAAGTACGAACGGTGTATTTCGTTCGACCGTTTAGCAGTCAGAGTCCGAAAGGTGCATTTCGGAAATATGCCGAAAAGTTCAAGTACGAACGGTGTATTTCGTTCGACCGTTTAGCAGTCAGAGTCCGAAAGGTGCATTTCGGAAATATGCCGAAAAGTTCAAGTACGAACGGTGTATTTCGTTCGACCGTTTAGCAGTCAGAGTCCGAAAGGTGCATTTCGGAAATATGCCGAAAAGTTCAAGTACGAACGGTGTATTTCGTTCGACCGTTTAGCAGTCAGAGTCCGAAAGGTGCATTTCGGAAATATGCCGAAAAGTTCAAGTACGAACGGTGTATTTCGTTCGACCGTTTAGCAGTCAGAGTCCGAAAGGTGCATTTCGGAAATATGCCGAAAAGTTCAAGTACGAACGGTGTATTTCGTTCGACCGTTTAGCAGTCAGAGTCCGAAAGGTGCATTTCGGAAATATGCCGAAAAGTTCAAGTACGAACGGTGTATTTCGTTCGACCGTTTAGCAGTCAGAGTCCGAAAGGTGCATTTCGGAAATATGCCGAAAAGTTCAAGTACGAACGGTGTATTTCGTTCGACCGTTTAGCAGTCAGAGTCCGAAAGGTGCATTTCGGAAATATGCCGAAAAGTTCAAGTACGAACGGTGTATTTCGTTCGACCGTTTAGCAGTCAGAGTCCGAAAGGTGCATTTCGGAAATATGCCGAAAAGTTCAAGTACGAACGGTGTATTTCGTTCGACCGTTTAGCAGTCAGAGTCCGAAAGGTGCATTTCGGAAATATGCCGAAAAGTTCAAGTACGAACGGTGTATTTCGTTCGACCGTTTAGCAGTCAGAGTCCGAAAGGTGCATTTCGGAAATATGCCGAAAAGTTCAAGTACGAACGGTGTATTTCGTTCGACCGTTTAGCAGTCAGAGTCCGAAAGGTGCATTTCGGAAATATGCCGAAAAGTTCAAGTACGAACGGTGTATTTCGTTCGACCGTTTAGCAGTCAGAGTCCGAAAGGTGCATTTCGGAAATATGCCGAAAAGTTCAAGTACGAACGGTGTATTTCGTTCGACCGTTTAGCAGTCAGAGTCCGAAAGGTGCATTTCGGAAATATGCCGAAAAGTTCAAGTACGAACGGTGTATTTCGTTCGACCGTTTAGCAGTCAGAGTCCGAAAGGTGCATTTCGGAAATATGCCGAAAAGTTCAAGTACGAACGGTGTATTTCGTTCGACCGTTTAGCAGTCAGAGTCCGAAAGGTGCATTTCGGAAATATGCCGAAAAGTTCAAGTACGAACGGTGTATTTCGTTCGACCGTTTAGCAGTCAGAGTCCGAAAGGTGCATTTCGGAAATATGCCGAAAAGTTCAAGTACGAACGGTGTATTTCGTTCGACCGTTTAGCAGTCAGAGTCCGAAAGGTGCATTTCGGAAATATGCCGAAAAGTTCAAGTACGAACGGTGTATTTCGTTCGACCGTTTAGCAGTCAGAGTCCGAAAGGTGCATTTCGGAAATATGCCGAAAAGTTCAAGTACGAACGGTGTATTTCGTTCGACCGTTTAGCAGTCAGAGTCCGAAAGGTGCATTTCGGAAATATGCCGAAAAGTTCAAGTACGAACGGTGTATTTCGTTCGACCGTTTAGCAGTCAGAGTCCGAAAGGTGCATTTCGGAAATAT
>JAIFOV010000178.1:0-52497 GCA_020654155.1 Novius pumilus
TGGAAATCTGTTAGAATAATTTACAAAAATTGATGTGCTGGTAGAACTCGTTTTCGAATTCTGACGTCAATTCGGTAATCTATTGTAATTCAATGGGATATTTATTAAAAAAGTTACATGAACACCGATTTGCAGTCAGTACCCGCATTCACATTCTGATTTCAAGTCAGTGTGTGTTTGGATTGAAACAATCTATATTGTTGACATTATCGTAACTTGAATAATACTTAAGTAACGAAACTCTGGAAATCCGTTAGAATAATTTACAAAAATTGATGTGCTGAGAGAACTCGTTTTCGAATTCTGACTTCAATTCTGTAATCTATTGTAATACAATGGGATATGTATTAAAAAAATTACATGAACACTGATTTGCAGTCAGTACCGGCATTCACATTCTGATTTCAAGACAGTGTGTGTTTGGATTGAAACAATCTATATTGTTGACATTATCGTAACTTGAATAATACCTAAGTAACGAAACTCTGGAAATCCGTTAGAATAATTTACAGAAATTGATGTGCTGAGAGAACTCGTTTTCGAATTCTGACTTCAATTCTGTAATCTATTGTAATACAATGGGATATGTATTAAAAAATTACATGAACACCGATTTGCAGTCAGTACCCGCATTCACATTCTGATTTCAAGTCAGTGTGTGTTTGGATTGAAACAATTCATATTGTTGACATTATCGTAACTTGAATAAAACTTAAGTAACGAAACTCTGGAAATCCGTTAGAATAATTTACAAAAATTGATGTGCTTGTAGAACTCGTTTTCGAATTCTGACTTCAATTTTGTAATCTATTTTAATACAATGGGATATTTATCATAAAATTCACATGAACACCGATTTGCAGTCAGTACCCGAATTCACATTCTGATTTCAAGTCAGTGTGTGTTTGGATTGAAACAATCTATATTGTTGACATTATCGTAGCATGAATAATTCTTAAGTAACGAAACTCTGGAAATCTGTTAGAATAATTTACAAAAATTGATGTGCTGGTAGAACTCGTTTTCGAATTCTGACGTCAATTCGGTAATCTATTGTAATTCAATGGGATATTTATTAAAAAAGTTACATGAACACCGATTTGCAGTCAGTACCCGCATTCACATTCTGATTTCAAGTCAGTGTGTGTTTGGATTGAAACAATCTATATTGTTGACATTATCGTAGCATGAATAATTCTTAAGTAACGAAACTTTGGAAATCTGTTAGAATAATTCACAAGAATTGATGTGCTGGTAGAACTCGTTTTCGAATTCTGACGTCAATTCGGTAATCTATTGTAATTCAATGGGATATTTATTAAAAAATTCACATGAACACCGATTTGCAGTCAGTAACCGCATTCACATTCTGATTTCGAGTCAGTGTGTGTTTGGATTGAAACAATCTATCTTGTTGACATTGTCGTAGCTTGAACTCGTTTTCAAATTCTGACGTCAATTCGGTAATCTATTGTAATTCAATGGGATATTTATTAAAAAAGTTACATGAACACCGATTTGCAGTCAATACCCGCATTCACATTCTGATTTCAAGTCAGTGTGTGTTTGGATTGAAACAATTCATATTGTTGACATTATCGTAGCATGAAGAACTCTTAAGTAACGAATCTCTGGAAATCTGTTAGAATAATTTACAAAAATTGATGTGCTGGTAGAACTCGTTTTCGAATTCTGACGTCAATTCGGTAATCTGTTGTATTTCAATGGGATATTTATTAAAAAAGTTACATGAACACCGATTTGCAGTCAATACCCGCATTCACATTCTGATTTCAAGTCAGTGTGTGTTTGGATTGAAACAATCTATATTGTTGACATTATCGTAGCATGAATAATTCTTAAGTAACGAATCTCTGGAAATCCGTTAGAATAATTTACAAAAATTGATGTGCTGGTAGAACTCGTTTTCGTATTCTGACTTCAATTCTGTAATCTATTGTAATACAATGGGATATGTATTAAAAAAATTACATGAACACCGATTTGCAGTCAGTACCCGCATTCACATTCTGATTTCGAGTCAGTGTGTGTTTGGATTGAAACAATCTAAATTGTTGACATTGTCGTAGCTTGAATACTACTTAAATAACGAAACTCTGGAAATCCGTTAGAATAATTTACCAAAATTGATGTACTAGTAGAACTCGTTTTCGAATCCTGACGTCAATTCGGTAATCTATTGTAATTAAATGGGATATTTATTAAAAAAGTTACATGAACACCGATTTGCAGTCAGTACCCGCATTCACATTCTGATTTCAAGTCAATGTGTGTTTGGATTGAAACAATCTATATTGTTGACATTATCGTAACTTGAATAATACGTAAGTAACGAAACTCTGGAAATCCGTTAGAATAATTTACAAAAATTGATGTGCTGAGAGAACTCGTTTTCGAATTCTGGCTTCAATTCTGTAATCTATTCTAATACAATGAGATATGTATTAAAAAAATAACATGAACACCGATTTGCAGTCAGTACCCGCATTCACATTCTGATTTCAAGTCAGTGTGTGTTTGGATTGAAACAATTCATATTGTTGACATTATCGTAACTTGAATAAAACTTAAGTAACGAAACTCTGGAAATCCGTTAGAATAATTTACAAAAATTGATGTGCTGGTAGAACTCGTTTTCGAATTCTGACGTCAATTCGGTAATCTATTGTAATTCAATGGGATATTTATTAAAAAAGTTACATGAACACCGATTTGCAGTCAATACCCGTGTAATGTTTGTCGTGAAAGATTCAAAGGCGTCACAGTAGGAACATTCTTTATTGATCGTTCGGATTAGAATGATCTACATATCAAGAACAACGTCGACGACACCTACGTTGAACTAGTTTCTTAACCTATACAATCAGCATTATTATCTAGGACGCTTACGCATATGAAAAGCTATTACCACATCGATTTATCGACCTAAATATTTTCTTATCGATTGTGATGCAATCTCTCTACATCATCCCTTTCGAAGAACGTCCTTTACTATGGCCACTTGTGAAGGGCGTTCTCTCAAAAGTGAGAGATTGTCACAACTCCATTTACGCAATAATTAATCGATGTGATTCCGCTGTTTCTGAATGAATAATACCCTACAGCTATTTCCTTAACTACTTATTCTTGTAGAATCCAAATTAACGCTCACGTTCGCACACCATGGTCGCACTAAGTTCGCGATAACACAAATTGTCACTGAATTCCATAGTCACTCAATCACTGAATCTTACAATGGTTACAAATTAACAAGTACTTACTATCTAGGAACATATTTCTGTATTCTGTTTTTATGTAACGTAATGTGTTTTCCTTTTTTGTCTTTCACCGTGCAATTTACGCCTTGCTCTGATACAACAGTGTACGGACCTTTGAACCACGGATCTAATTTGTCCCTATCCTCCTTTGTGATAAGCACTAAATCACCCGGAATGAGTTTGATGGACGTTGCTTCCCTGTCATATAAAATTTTCCGTTCTTTTTTCGCTTGAGAAATAAAATTCCTGACTCTAGACAATGCATACTGTAATCTAAATTTGACTTCGTGATAGTAAGCATCGATATTATATAATGGGTCTACACCTTGTTTTTCGAAAATCTCCGGATTGACATTGGCCTTTTTCGCGAATACTAACTCGTAAGGAGTGTAATCGTGATACGAGCTAGGTGTGGTGTTATAACAAAACGCGAAGTATTTGGACCAAACATCCCATTCGGCTCGAGTTTCAGCCGTGTACATTCTCAAAAACTCATTCAAAACCCTATGATTTCTTTCGCATCCCCCTATTGTTTGACTATGATATGCGGTTGAGATCTTATGCTGCACATACATTAATTTTGCTAGATTGGCGAAAACTTCATTCTTGTATTCCGATCCCATATCGGTTCTGATTTCTTTCATTGGACCATATACGAGAATGAAATTTTCTAGGATAGCTTTCGCTACTGTCGAAGCTTCCTTATTCGGCACGGGCGAAATAACTACGTATTTAGTTAATTCGCATTGAATCGTAACCGCATAAAGATTACCTCGATCAGATTTGGTGAATGGACCTATCGTGTCAATACATACAATATCAAATGCGTTCTGCGGGGTAGGTGTTATTACGAGTGGCTCGACGTGTCTCATTCTAATTTTGTTAATCTGACATTTATGACAAGACTTCGTATATTTCGAAACATCTTTCGACATGCCTTTCCATCTAAAACTAACTTTCAATTTTTTCAACAATCGTTTTTGACCACAATGTCCACCAAACATTGGGTTATCATGATACTCAGTAATAAGTCTCAATTTATCACTTCTATTGGTAATTAACTTTGGCGAGTCACTAATGACAATCGCTACATTTTTAAGAATTTTCGCCCTAATTCCTTGAATTCATTAACAGTGCACTGTGAAAATATTTTATCATTCATATTCAGTCTCAATTTAGTAAATTTCAATTCACCAGCCATTTGATCCAGCTTAGACAATATTTGTGCTAACACAGGAATATTGCCATTAGTGTCCGAAATTAATGCTTGAGCGCTCAATTTATTTTTAAAGTATATTAGGATTTCTATATCCGCGTCTCGGATATTTGATACGTTTCTGAAACGTATCAAGGGCAATTTAACGATTGGTAATCATTTAATGAGTTATAAATTACTGGACTTATTTGTTTCTCTTCATTTGTCGCTGACTCAACGTTTCTTTGTACCTTGTCGGTTTTGACATTGACCTTGTAATTGCATATGTCTGTACTACCTCGTCAATTCGCGACAGGTCAGTAATGTTTATTCTCGATAAAGCATCCGCACCAACGTTTTCCGTTCCTTTTATATATTCGATGTCGAAATTAAATTCTTGCAGATTCAATCGCATTCTTGTTAATTTAGACGTTGGGTCTTTCATGGCAAACAGATAAACTAATGGTCTATGGTCTGATTTAACTATGAATTTTTGTCCATACAAATAGCAACGAAAATGTTTGATTGCCCAATGAATAGCCGTTAGTTCTTTCAAGATTGTTGGTTTGTGCGATTCACCTTTAGTAAAACTCCGCGATCCATACGCAATTGGGAGTTCCACACCGTTGAAGTTTTGTGACAGAATAGCTCCGCAGGCAATATCGGACGCATCCGTTGTTAAAATGAACTGTTGAGAAAAATCGGGATATTGCAGTATTCGAGGGCTAATAAGACTGTTTTTCATGTACTCGAAGGAATTCTGGCATTCACTGGACCAAACAAATTTCGCTTTCTTTTTCGTTAACTGATTGAGAGGATATGCAAATTTTGCGAAGTCTGGAATGAATCGGCGATAGTAATTACAAAACGCTATGAATCTTTTTACCTCGTCACCGGTTTTAGGAGTCGGATATTTGCTTACTGATTCAGATTTAGAGTCGTCTGGAAGTATACCCTTATCCGTGATTTTGTGGCCTAAATAGGTCACCTCATTTTGAAAAATCTACATTTTTCTGGATTCAATTTCAAGCTGAACTTCCTACATGTTGCAAAAACGTCTCTTAAATTTTTCATGTGATGACCCTCGGAACAGCCGATGACTATAAGGTCATCCATATAAAGAAATGCTTTTTCGGGGGTGACACCCGCAAAGGCTATGGCCATCATTCTTTGGAAACTGTTTGGACTAACCGACAATCCGAACGGTAATCTAGTGAATCTATATGAACCGGAATCTACGCTGAAAGATGTCAAATCCCTAGAGTCTTCGTCAAGTTCGACTTGATGAAATCCCGATAACAAGTCGATTACCGAAAACCATTTGGCTCTACCTAGCTGATCTAAAATGTCATCTATGCGTGGAAGTGGATATTTATCCGCAATTATTTCTTTGTTTATATTCCTAAAATCGACTACCAACCTCCATTTTTGACCTGTTCCCGACTTTTTCGGAACTAACAATACGGGACTGTTGAATTCCGAAACCGAGGGTTCTATTATATTATTCTTTAACATTTTTCCGACTTGATTATTAATTTCTTCCTTTTGAGCTGCTGGTGTCCGATAAGCCTTCGTGTATACTGGTTTCTTACCGGTCCACCTCAATTTCTGCCTATAGAAGTTATTCGTGGTCAAAATGTCCGTCTTTAATGCGAATATATCTGAGTATTCTTTGCAAAGTGTACGCATATCATCTTTAACGTGATCGGGGATTTCCTGGTTCAACTGGGACATGAGTTGCTCCTCCTATTAGTTTGTTCCACTACTACGTTGTAAATAGCAAATTTATCTAATTCCACCGTTTCTAATTTTGGATCGTCAATTATCACACATTGGCATGTCGTATTGATTATTCGGACTACCGAGTTTGCTGGAGATATAATTGTTCTAGCTACGAAAACGCCTCTTGATATTTCCTTATTCAAAACTAAAACGCTTTGTGAGATATTTTTAAGACTATTAATCTGCCTGAACACTTCACATCGCGGCGGTAAACAAATTTGATTTTCGTTCAGTCCCGAAAAAATTGGAAGCGTTATTGTGTTATTACTTATCGTCATATCCATTGTCCAATTAGAATATTTTATACTCGCGCCATATTTCGTGAAAAAATCTCGGCCTAATATGCCATCTCCTGGTATCCAGAAATCATTCCCGACTATGTGAAATGCATGATGAATACTTCCATGAGTGAAACTAATTGGAATGTCCGCTAGACCTAAAGAAGTGACAAAACCTTCTGATATGCCTTTAATTTTTATCTTACGTCCTTTATCTAACACGTGATTCGCATCTAATTTGCTATGTTTCAAAATGGAAATATCAGAGCCCGAGTCTACAAGTAATTTAATTTCAACATTTTGTTCGGTATCAAGAACGACGAAATTTGATAAATTCAAATCAAGATGGAAAATTTTTGCGAACCCCCCAATTGAACTTATTGGGGGCTTGCCCCGTTTCCCTGACTATTTTCATCCACCATTGCTATTCGTACGTTCTGAGATCTACCGGAGTTCCTATTGAAACCTCGGTTTCCTCTTCTGCCTCTATAGTTATTATTCTGCCACTGTTTCCTATCATTATTTCTCACGTCATTATTACTGTTTTCGAAGTACCGAAAATTGCCTGTACGACTGCTATCATGACCCCGTGAGAAGTTACCTCTGTTTCTATAGCTATCGTTACCTCTGTTTCTATAACTATCGTTACCTCTATTTGTATAGCTATCGTTACCTCTATTTGTATAGGAGTACCTGTGCTGCCGATCCGAGCCTAAATAAAAAACATTTCCCGACGGTAATGGATCTTGCACGTTTACAAATTTGGTTATCACCTCCTGAACTGATTGAAAATTTCCTGCTTCCACGATCAACCGGGCTTTCTCGGACGAAGCATTTTGGCATATTGCCTTGATAATATTTTCAACCGCGTACTTTGCCGCTAATTCGCTCGGTACTCCTTCACTATTGTAAGCTTTTTGCAATTGTTCGGCTAGGATTCTATTTCCAACGCATAAACAGCCGATTCTTTGTGACCCTGGCGAGTACTCATCAATTTAGAAGCTAACCTGCTCAAATTTTCACCCTTTACACCGACTTTAAGTTTAATGATTATTTCATTGATACTATTCGCACCTACGATCAAGTCACGGGCCTTGCCTGTTAGCCGTGTCTTAATGAAAGCAATTGCATTTGCTTCTTGATCGGCGGAATAAAACTTCAATAATTCTAAAGCATCTAAAAAGGAAGTAAGGTTTTCGAACTTCCCGTCGTACTGGTTGGGGATGAGTTTACTAGCTAGATTGAAGAATTCTACCGGATTTTGAGCCATGACCTCTACGTCTGTATCGTTATCTTCGTCGCAAATTGATATATCGATTTTACCGAAATACGACGTGGGTACAGTATAGCTAACGCCTACAGCTTGAAACGATTGAACTACTTTATCTCTAACGTGAAAAAAATGATTCTTACACAAATTTTTATCTAAGTCATCCAACTCATTCCAAGAATTTGATATAGCTGACGTGAATTGATTGAAAAGTATGACCAGATTATCTCTTACTTCGGCTCTCGATAGTTCACCTTTCGGAATATTTTTCTTCAACACTCTTTTCGCGTACGCTTTTATATTAAGGGTAATTTGATTGAGTTTTGCTTCGAATTCTTCGTCTTGCATCAGATGACGACTCGCTTACTTTTGCCGAGGAAAACACATTACTATCGAGGAAAGTTCAAACTAACTCAGGTACTAATACAAAATTCTTACTACTTAACTATTACTTTATGTCACACAAATGTTTCAAATTTCGATTACTCACTCATTGTTCATTGCATACGTCGATTCCTTGGCTATTACTTCCACCTCGTTCCCTTCTTCAAACCTGTTGAACAGATGCCACAGACGCATTGACCTCCCGTCTTAGACGCCTCGTCATCCTCTTCTGGTAAGACTTGCAGAGTTTTATCATCAAGTTGATGATCAGGATTGCCAAGATCAGGTAGAGTACAACCTTCATATCCTTAGAGATGTTGTATTCGCTTTGCTGGACGCATTCACATTCTGATTTCAAGTCAGTGTGTGTTTGGATTGAAACAATCTATATTGTTGACATTATCGTAACTTGAATAATACTTAAGTAACGAAACTCTGGAAATCCGTTAGAATAATTTACAAAAATTGATGTGCTGGTAGAACTCGTTTTCGAATTCTGACTTCAATTCGGTAATCTATTGTAATTCAATGGGATATTTATTAAAAATTTACATGAACACCGATTTGCAGTCAGTACCCGCATTCACATTCTGATTTCAAGTCAGTGTGTGTTTGGATTGAAACAATCTATATTGTTGACATTATCGTAACTTGAATAATACTTAAGTAACGAAACTCTGGAAATCCGTTAGAATAATTTACAAAAATTGATGTGCTGGTAGAACTCGTTTTCGAATTCTGACTTCAATTCGGTAATCTATTGTAATTCAATGGGATATTTATTAAAAAATTACATGAACACCGATTTGCAGTCAGTACCCGCATTCACATTCTGATTTCAAGTCAGTGTGTGTTTGGATTGAAACAATCTATATTGTTGACATTATCGTAACTTGAATAATACTTAAGTAACGAAACTCTGGAAATCCGTTAGAATAATTTACAAAAATTGATGTGCTGGTAGAACTCGTTTTCGAATTCTGACTTCAATTCGGTAATCTATTGTAATACAATGGGATATTTATTAAAAAATTACATGAACACCGATTTGCAGTCAGTACCCGCATTCACATTCTGATTTCAAGTCAGTGTGTGTTTGGATTGAAACAATCTATATTGTTGACATTATCGTAACTTGAATAATACTTAAGTAACGAAACTCTGGAAATCCGTTAGAATAATTTACAAAAATTGATGTGCTGGTAGAACTCGTTTTCGAATTCTGACTTCAATTCGGTAATCTATTGTAATTCAATGGGATATTTATTAAAAATTACATGAACACCGATTTGCAGTCAGTACCCGCATTCACATTCTGATTTCAAGTCAGTGTGTGTTTGGATTGAAACAATCTATATTGTTGACATTATCGTAACTTGAATAATACTTAAGTAACGAAACTCTGGAAATCCGTTAGAATAATTTACAAAAATTGATGTGCTGGTAGAACTCGTTTTCGAATTCTGACTTCAATTCGGTAATCTATTGTAATACAATGGGATATTTATTAAAAATTTACATGAACACCGATTTGCAGTCAGTACCCGCATTCACATTCTGATTTCAAGTCAGTGTGTGTTTGGATTGAAACAATCTATATTGTTGACATTATCGTAACTTGAATAATACTTAAGTAACGAAACTCTGGAAATCCGTTAGAATAATTTACAAAAATTGATGTGCTGGTAGAACTCGTTTTCGAATTCTGACTTCAATTCGGTAATCTATTGTAATTCAATGGGATATTTATTAAAAATTTACATGAACACCGATTTGCAGTCAGTACCCGCATTCACATTCTGATTTCAAGTCAGTGTGTGTTTGGATTGAAACAATCTATATTGTTGACATTATCGTAACTTGAATAATACTTAAGTAACGAAACTCTGGAAATCCGTTAGAATAATTTACAAAAATTGATGTGCTGGTAGAACTCGTTTTCGAATTCTGACTTCAATTCGGTAATCTATTGTAATTCAATGGGATATTTATTAAAAAATTACATGAACACCGATTTGCAGTCAGTACCCGCATTCACATTCTGATTTCAAGTCAGTGTGTGTTTGGATTGAAACAATCTATATTGTTGACATTATCGTAACTTGAATAATACTTAAGTAACGAAACTCTGGAAATCCGTTAGAATAATTTACAAAAATTGATGTGCTGGTAGAACTCGTTTTCGAATTCTGACTTCAATTCGGTAATCTATTGTAATTCAATGGGATATTTATTAAAAAATTACATGAACACCGATTTGCAGTCAGTACCCGCATTCACATTCTGATTTCAAGTCAGTGTGTGTTTGGATTGAAACAATCTATATTGTTGACATTATCGTAACTTGAATAATACTTAAGTAACGAAACTCTGGAAATCCGTTAGAATAATTTACAAAAATTGATGTGCTGGTAGAACTCGTTTTCGAATTCTGACTTCAATTCGGTAATCTATTGTAATTCAATGGGATATTTATTAAAAATTACATGAACACCGATTTGCAGTCAGTACCCGCATTCACATTCTGATTTCAAGTCAGTGTGTGTTTGGATTGAAACAATCTATATTGTTGACATTATCGTAACTTGAATAATACTTAAGTAACGAAACTCTGGAAATCCGTTAGAATAATTTACAAAAATTGATGTGCTGGTAGAACTCGTTTTCGAATTCTGACTTCAATTCGGTAATCTATTGTAATACAATGGGATATTTATTAAAAAATTACATGAACACCGATTTGCAGTCAGTACCCGCATTCACATTCTGATTTCAAGTCAGTGTGTGTTTGGATTGAAACAATCTATATTGTTGACATTATCGTAACTTGAATAATACTTAAGTAACGAAACTCTGGAAATCCGTTAGAATAATTTACAAAAATTGATGTGCTGGTAGAACTCGTTTTCGAATTCTGACTTCAATTCGGTAATCTATTGTAATACAATGGGATATTTATTAAAAATTACATGAACACCGATTTGCAGTCAGTACCCGCATTCACATTCTGATTTCAAGTCAGTGTGTGTTTGGATTGAAACAATCTATATTGTTGACATTATCGTAACTTGAATAATACTTAAGTAACGAAACTCTGGAAATCCGTTAGAATAATTTACAAAAATTGATGTGCTGGTAGAACTCGTTTTCGAATTCTGACTTCAATTCGGTAATCTATTGTAATACAATGGGATATTTATTAAAAAATTACATGAACACCGATTTGCAGTCAGTACCCGCATTCACATTCTGATTTCAAGTCAGTGTGTGTTTGGATTGAAACAATCTATATTGTTGACATTATCGTAACTTGAATAATACTTAAGTAACGAAACTCTGGAAATCCGTTAGAATAATTTACAAAAATTGATGTGCTGGTAGAACTCGTTTTCGAATTCTGACTTCAATTCGGTAATCTATTGTAATTCAATGGGATATTTATTAAAAAGTTACATGAACACCGATTTGCAGTCAGTACCCGCATTCACATTCTGATTTCAAGTCAGTGTGTGTTTGGATTGAAACAATCTATATTGTTGACATTATCGTAACTTGAATAATACTTAAGTAACGAAACTCTGGAAATCCGTTAGAATAATTTACAAAAATTGATGTGCTGGTAGAACTCGTTTTCGAATTCTGACTTCAATTCGGTAATCTATTGTAATACAATGGGATATTTATTAAAAAATTTACATGAACACCGATTTGCAGTCAGTACCCGCATTCACATTCTGATTTCAAGTCAGTGTGTGTTTGGATTGAAACAATCTATATTGTTGACATTATCGTAACTTGAATAATACTTAAGTAACGAAACTCTGGAAATCCGTTAGAATAATTTACAAAAATTGATGTGCTGGTAGAACTCGTTTTCGAATTCTGACTTCAATTCGGTAATCTATTGTAATACAATGGGATATTTATTAAAAAATTACATGAACACCGATTTGCAGTCAGTACCCGCATTCACATTCTGATTTCAAGTCAGTGTGTGTTTGGATTGAAACAATCTATATTGTTGACATTATCGTAACTTGAATAATACTTAAGTAACGAAACTCTGGAAATCCGTTAGAATAATTTACAAAAATTGATGTGCTGGTAGAACTCGTTTTCGAATTCTGACTTCAATTCGGTAATCTATTGTAATACAATGGGATATTTATTAAAAAATTACATGAACACCGATTTGCAGTCAGTACCCGCATTCACATTCTGATTTCAAGTCAGTGTGTGTTTGGATTGAAACAATCTATATTGTTGACATTATCGTAACTTGAATAATACTTAAGTAACGAAACTCTGGAAATCCGTTAGAATAATTTACAAAAATTGATGTGCTGGTAGAACTCGTTTTCGAATTCTGACTTCAATTCGGTAATCTATTGTAATACAATGGGATATTTATTAAAAATTTACATGAACACCGATTTGCAGTCAGTACCCGCATTCACATTCTGATTTCAAGTCAGTGTGTGTTTGGATTGAAACAATCTATATTGTTGACATTATCGTAACTTGAATAATACTTAAGTAACGAAACTCTGGAAATCCGTTAGAATAATTTACAAAAATTGATGTGCTGGTAGAACTCGTTTTCGAATTCTGACTTCAATTCGGTAATCTATTGTAATTCAATGGGATATTTATTAAAAAATTACATGAACACCGATTTGCAGTCAGTACCCGCATTCACATTCTGATTTCAAGTCAGTGTGTGTTTGGATTGAAACAATCTATATTGTTGACATTATCGTAACTTGAATAATACTTAAGTAACGAAACTCTGGAAATCCGTTAGAATAATTTACAAAAATTGATGTGCTGGTAGAACTCGTTTTCGAATTCTGACTTCAATTCGGTAATCTATTGTAATTCAATGGGATATTTATTAAAAAGTTACATGAACACCGATTTGCAGTCAGTACCCGCATTCACATTCTGATTTCAAGTCAGTGTGTGTTTGGATTGAAACAATCTATATTGTTGACATTATCGTAACTTGAATAATACTTAAGTAACGAAACTCTGGAAATCCGTTAGAATAATTTACAAAAATTGATGTGCTGGTAGAACTCGTTTTCGAATTCTGACTTCAATTCGGTAATCTATTGTAATACAATGGGATATTTATTAAAAAATTACATGAACACCGATTTGCAGTCAGTACCCGCATTCACATTCTGATTTCAAGTCAGTGTGTGTTTGGATTGAAACAATCTATATTGTTGACATTATCGTAACTTGAATAATACTTAAGTAACGAAACTCTGGAAATCCGTTAGAATAATTTACAAAAATTGATGTGCTGGTAGAACTCGTTTTCGAATTCTGACTTCAATTCGGTAATCTATTGTAATTCAATGGGATATTTATTAAAAATTTACATGAACACCGATTTGCAGTCAGTACCCGCATTCACATTCTGATTTCAAGTCAGTGTGTGTTTGGATTGAAACAATCTATATTGTTGACATTATCGTAACTTGAATAATACTTAAGTAACGAAACTCTGGAAATCCGTTAGAATAATTTACAAAAATTGATGTGCTGGTAGAACTCGTTTTCGAATTCTGACTTCAATTCGGTAATCTATTGTAATACAATGGGATATTTATTAAAAATTACATGAACACCGATTTGCAGTCAGTACCCGCATTCACATTCTGATTTCAAGTCAGTGTGTGTTTGGATTGAAACAATCTATATTGTTGACATTATCGTAACTTGAATAATACTTAAGTAACGAAACTCTGGAAATCCGTTAGAATAATTTACAAAAATTGATGTGCTGGTAGAACTCGTTTTCGAATTCTGACTTCAATTCGGTAATCTATTGTAATACAATGGGATATTTATTAAAAAATTACATGAACACCGATTTGCAGTCAGTACCCGCATTCACATTCTGATTTCAAGTCAGTGTGTGTTTGGATTGAAACAATCTATATTGTTGACATTATCGTAACTTGAATAATACTTAAGTAACGAAACTCTGGAAATCCGTTAGAATAATTTACAAAAATTGATGTGCTGGTAGAACTCGTTTTCGAATTCTGACTTCAATTCGGTAATCTATTGTAATTCAATGGGATATTTATTAAAAATTTACATGAACACCGATTTGCAGTCAGTACCCGCATTCACATTCTGATTTCAAGTCAGTGTGTGTTTGGATTGAAACAATCTATATTGTTGACATTATCGTAACTTGAATAATACTTAAGTAACGAAACTCTGGAAATCCGTTAGAATAATTTACAAAAATTGATGTGCTGGTAGAACTCGTTTTCGAATTCTGACTTCAATTCGGTAATCTATTGTAATACAATGGGATATTTATTAAAAAATTACATGAACACCGATTTGCAGTCAGTACCCGCATTCACATTCTGATTTCAAGTCAGTGTGTGTTTGGATTGAAACAATCTATATTGTTGACATTATCGTAACTTGAATAATACTTAAGTAACGAAACTCTGGAAATCCGTTAGAATAATTTACAAAAATTGATGTGCTGGTAGAACTCGTTTTCGAATTCTGACTTCAATTCGGTAATCTATTGTAATTCAATGGGATATTTATTAAAAATTACATGAACACCGATTTGCAGTCAGTACCCGCATTCACATTCTGATTTCAAGTCAGTGTGTGTTTGGATTGAAACAATCTATATTGTTGACATTATCGTAACTTGAATAATACTTAAGTAACGAAACTCTGGAAATCCGTTAGAATAATTTACAAAAATTGATGTGCTGGTAGAACTCGTTTTCGAATTCTGACTTCAATTCGGTAATCTATTGTAATACAATGGGATATTTATTAAAAAATTACATGAACACCGATTTGCAGTCAGTACCCGCATTCACATTCTGATTTCAAGTCAGTGTGTGTTTGGATTGAAACAATCTATATTGTTGACATTATCGTAACTTGAATAATACTTAAGTAACGAAACTCTGGAAATCCGTTAGAATAATTTACAAAAATTGATGTGCTGGTAGAACTCGTTTTCGAATTCTGACTTCAATTCGGTAATCTATTGTAATTCAATGGGATATTTATTAAAAATTACATGAACACCGATTTGCAGTCAGTACCCGCATTCACATTCTGATTTCAAGTCAGTGTGTGTTTGGATTGAAACAATCTATATTGTTGACATTATCGTAACTTGAATAATACTTAAGTAACGAAACTCTGGAAATCCGTTAGAATAATTTACAAAAATTGATGTGCTGGTAGAACTCGTTTTCGAATTCTGACTTCAATTCGGTAATCTATTGTAATACAATGGGATATTTATTAAAAAATTACATGAACACCGATTTGCAGTCAGTACCCGCATTCACATTCTGATTTCAAGTCAGTGTGTGTTTGGATTGAAACAATCTATATTGTTGACATTATCGTAACTTGAATAATACTTAAGTAACGAAACTCTGGAAATCCGTTAGAATAATTTACAAAAATTGATGTGCTGGTAGAACTCGTTTTCGAATTCTGACTTCAATTCGGTAATCTATTGTAATACAATGGGATATTTATTAAAAAATTACATGAACACCGATTTGCAGTCAGTACCCGCATTCACATTCTGATTTCAAGTCAGTGTGTGTTTGGATTGAAACAATCTATATTGTTGACATTATCGTAACTTGAATAATACTTAAGTAACGAAACTCTGGAAATCCGTTAGAATAATTTACAAAAATTGATGTGCTGGTAGAACTCGTTTTCGAATTCTGACTTCAATTCGGTAATCTATTGTAATTCAATGGGATATTTATTAAAAAATTACATGAACACCGATTTGCAGTCAGTACCCGCATTCACATTCTGATTTCAAGTCAGTGTGTGTTTGGATTGAAACAATCTATATTGTTGACATTATCGTAACTTGAATAATACTTAAGTAACGAAACTCTGGAAATCCGTTAGAATAATTTACAAAAATTGATGTGCTGGTAGAACTCGTTTTCGAATTCTGACTTCAATTCGGTAATCTATTGTAATTCAATGGGATATTTATTAAAAAGTTACATGAACACCGATTTGCAGTCAGTACCCGCATTCACATTCTGATTTCAAGTCAGTGTGTGTTTGGATTGAAACAATCTATATTGTTGACATTATCGTAACTTGAATAATACTTAAGTAACGAAACTCTGGAAATCCGTTAGAATAATTTACAAAAATTGATGTGCTGGTAGAACTCGTTTTCGAATTCTGACTTCAATTCGGTAATCTATTGTAATACAATGGGATATTTATTAAAAAATTACATGAACACCGATTTGCAGTCAGTACCCGCATTCACATTCTGATTTCAAGTCAGTGTGTGTTTGGATTGAAACAATCTATATTGTTGACATTATCGTAACTTGAATAATACTTAAGTAACGAAACTCTGGAAATCCGTTAGAATAATTTACAAAAATTGATGTGCTGGTAGAACTCGTTTTCGAATTCTGACTTCAATTCGGTAATCTATTGTAATTCAATGGGATATTTATTAAAAAGTTACATGAACACCGATTTGCAGTCAGTACCCGCATTCACATTCTGATTTCAAGTCAGTGTGTGTTTGGATTGAAACAATCTATATTGTTGACATTATCGTAACTTGAATAATACTTAAGTAACGAAACTCTGGAAATCCGTTAGAATAATTTACAAAAATTGATGTGCTGGTAGAACTCGTTTTCGAATTCTGACTTCAATTCGGTAATCTATTGTAATACAATGGGATATTTATTAAAAAATTACATGAACACCGATTTGCAGTCAGTACCCGCATTCACATTCTGATTTCAAGTCAGTGTGTGTTTGGATTGAAACAATCTATATTGTTGACATTATCGTAACTTGAATAATACTTAAGTAACGAAACTCTGGAAATCCGTTAGAATAATTTACAAAAATTGATGTGCTGGTAGAACTCGTTTTCGAATTCTGACTTCAATTCGGTAATCTATTGTAATTCAATGGGATATTTATTAAAAAATTACATGAACACCGATTTGCAGTCAGTACCCGCATTCACATTCTGATTTCAAGTCAGTGTGTGTTTGGATTGAAACAATCTATATTGTTGACATTATCGTAACTTGAATAATACTTAAGTAACGAAACTCTGGAAATCCGTTAGAATAATTTACAAAAATTGATGTGCTGGTAGAACTCGTTTTCGAATTCTGACTTCAATTCGGTAATCTATTGTAATACAATGGGATATTTATTAAAAAATTACATGAACACCGATTTGCAGTCAGTACCCGCATTCACATTCTGATTTCAAGTCAGTGTGTGTTTGGATTGAAACAATCTATATTGTTGACATTATCGTAACTTGAATAATACTTAAGTAACGAAACTCTGGAAATCCGTTAGAATAATTTACAAAAATTGATGTGCTGGTAGAACTCGTTTTCGAATTCTGACTTCAATTCGGTAATCTATTGTAATACAATGGGATATTTATTAAAAATTACATGAACACCGATTTGCAGTCAGTACCCGCATTCACATTCTGATTTCAAGTCAGTGTGTGTTTGGATTGAAACAATCTATATTGTTGACATTATCGTAACTTGAATAATACTTAAGTAACGAAACTCTGGAAATCCGTTAGAATAATTTACAAAAATTGATGTGCTGGTAGAACTCGTTTTCGAATTCTGACTTCAATTCGGTAATCTATTGTAATTCAATGGGATATTTATTAAAAAGTTACATGAACACCGATTTGCAGTCAGTACCCGCATTCACATTCTGATTTCAAGTCAGTGTGTGTTTGGATTGAAACAATCTATATTGTTGACATTATCGTAACTTGAATAATACTTAAGTAACGAAACTCTGGAAATCCGTTAGAATAATTTACAAAAATTGATGTGCTGGTAGAACTCGTTTTCGAATTCTGACTTCAATTCGGTAATCTATTGTAATACAATGGGATATTTATTAAAAATTTACATGAACACCGATTTGCAGTCAGTACCCGCATTCACATTCTGATTTCAAGTCAGTGTGTGTTTGGATTGAAACAATCTATATTGTTGACATTATCGTAACTTGAATAATACTTAAGTAACGAAACTCTGGAAATCCGTTAGAATAATTTACAAAAATTGATGTGCTGGTAGAACTCGTTTTCGAATTCTGACTTCAATTCGGTAATCTATTGTAATTCAATGGGATATTTATTAAAAATTACATGAACACCGATTTGCAGTCAGTACCCGCATTCACATTCTGATTTCAAGTCAGTGTGTGTTTGGATTGAAACAATCTATATTGTTGACATTATCGTAACTTGAATAATACTTAAGTAACGAAACTCTGGAAATCCGTTAGAATAATTTACAAAAATTGATGTGCTGGTAGAACTCGTTTTCGAATTCTGACTTCAATTCGGTAATCTATTGTAATTCAATGGGATATTTATTAAAAAATTACATGAACACCGATTTGCAGTCAGTACCCGCATTCACATTCTGATTTCAAGTCAGTGTGTGTTTGGATTGAAACAATCTATATTGTTGACATTATCGTAACTTGAATAATACTTAAGTAACGAAACTCTGGAAATCCGTTAGAATAATTTACAAAAATTGATGTGCTGGTAGAACTCGTTTTCGAATTCTGACTTCAATTCGGTAATCTATTGTAATACAATGGGATATTTATTAAAAAATTACATGAACACCGATTTGCAGTCAGTACCCGCATTCACATTCTGATTTCAAGTCAGTGTGTGTTTGGATTGAAACAATCTATATTGTTGACATTATCGTAACTTGAATAATACTTAAGTAACGAAACTCTGGAAATCCGTTAGAATAATTTACAAAAATTGATGTGCTGGTAGAACTCGTTTTCGAATTCTGACTTCAATTCGGTAATCTATTGTAATACAATGGGATATTTATTAAAAATTACATGAACACCGATTTGCAGTCAGTACCCGCATTCACATTCTGATTTCAAGTCAGTGTGTGTTTGGATTGAAACAATCTATATTGTTGACATTATCGTAACTTGAATAATACTTAAGTAACGAAACTCTGGAAATCCGTTAGAATAATTTACAAAAATTGATGTGCTGGTAGAACTCGTTTTCGAATTCTGACTTCAATTCGGTAATCTATTGTAATTCAATGGGATATTTATTAAAAATTACATGAACACCGATTTGCAGTCAGTACCCGCATTCACATTCTGATTTCAAGTCAGTGTGTGTTTGGATTGAAACAATCTATATTGTTGACATTATCGTAACTTGAATAATACTTAAGTAACGAAACTCTGGAAATCCGTTAGAATAATTTACAAAAATTGATGTGCTGGTAGAACTCGTTTTCGAATTCTGACTTCAATTCGGTAATCTATTGTAATACAATGGGATATTTATTAAAAAATTACATGAACACCGATTTGCAGTCAGTACCCGCATTCACATTCTGATTTCAAGTCAGTGTGTGTTTGGATTGAAACAATCTATATTGTTGACATTATCGTAACTTGAATAATACTTAAGTAACGAAACTCTGGAAATCCGTTAGAATAATTTACAAAAATTGATGTGCTGGTAGAACTCGTTTTCGAATTCTGACTTCAATTCGGTAATCTATTGTAATTCAATGGGATATTTATTAAAAAATTACATGAACACCGATTTGCAGTCAGTACCCGCATTCACATTCTGATTTCAAGTCAGTGTGTGTTTGGATTGAAACAATCTATATTGTTGACATTATCGTAACTTGAATAATACTTAAGTAACGAAACTCTGGAAATCCGTTAGAATAATTTACAAAAATTGATGTGCTGGTAGAACTCGTTTTCGAATTCTGACTTCAATTCGGTAATCTATTGTAATACAATGGGATATTTATTAAAAAATTACATGAACACCGATTTGCAGTCAGTACCCGCATTCACATTCTGATTTCAAGTCAGTGTGTGTTTGGATTGAAACAATCTATATTGTTGACATTATCGTAACTTGAATAATACTTAAGTAACGAAACTCTGGAAATCCGTTAGAATAATTTACAAAAATTGATGTGCTGGTAGAACTCGTTTTCGAATTCTGACTTCAATTCGGTAATCTATTGTAATTCAATGGGATATTTATTAAAAATTTACATGAACACCGATTTGCAGTCAGTACCCGCATTCACATTCTGATTTCAAGTCAGTGTGTGTTTGGATTGAAACAATCTATATTGTTGACATTATCGTAACTTGAATAATACTTAAGTAACGAAACTCTGGAAATCCGTTAGAATAATTTACAAAAATTGATGTGCTGGTAGAACTCGTTTTCGAATTCTGACTTCAATTCGGTAATCTATTGTAATTCAATGGGATATTTATTAAAAAATTACATGAACACCGATTTGCAGTCAGTACCCGCATTCACATTCTGATTTCAAGTCAGTGTGTGTTTGGATTGAAACAATCTATATTGTTGACATTATCGTAACTTGAATAATACTTAAGTAACGAAACTCTGGAAATCCGTTAGAATAATTTACAAAAATTGATGTGCTGGTAGAACTCGTTTTCGAATTCTGACTTCAATTCGGTAATCTATTGTAATTCAATGGGATATTTATTAAAAAATTACATGAACACCGATTTGCAGTCAGTACCCGCATTCACATTCTGATTTCAAGTCAGTGTGTGTTTGGATTGAAACAATCTATATTGTTGACATTATCGTAACTTGAATAATACTTAAGTAACGAAACTCTGGAAATCCGTTAGAATAATTTACAAAAATTGATGTGCTGGTAGAACTCGTTTTCGAATTCTGACTTCAATTCGGTAATCTATTGTAATACAATGGGATATTTATTAAAAATTACATGAACACCGATTTGCAGTCAGTACCCGCATTCACATTCTGATTTCAAGTCAGTGTGTGTTTGGATTGAAACAATCTATATTGTTGACATTATCGTAACTTGAATAATACTTAAGTAACGAAACTCTGGAAATCCGTTAGAATAATTTACAAAAATTGATGTGCTGGTAGAACTCGTTTTCGAATTCTGACTTCAATTCGGTAATCTATTGTAATACAATGGGATATTTATTAAAAATTACATGAACACCGATTTGCAGTCAGTACCCGCATTCACATTCTGATTTCAAGTCAGTGTGTGTTTGGATTGAAACAATCTATATTGTTGACATTATCGTAACTTGAATAATACTTAAGTAACGAAACTCTGGAAATCCGTTAGAATAATTTACAAAAATTGATGTGCTGGTAGAACTCGTTTTCGAATTCTGACTTCAATTCGGTAATCTATTGTAATTCAATGGGATATTTATTAAAAAATTACATGAACACCGATTTGCAGTCAGTACCCGCATTCACATTCTGATTTCAAGTCAGTGTGTGTTTGGATTGAAACAATCTATATTGTTGACATTATCGTAACTTGAATAATACTTAAGTAACGAAACTCTGGAAATCCGTTAGAATAATTTACAAAAATTGATGTGCTGGTAGAACTCGTTTTCGAATTCTGACTTCAATTCGGTAATCTATTGTAATACAATGGGATATTTATTAAAAATTTACATGAACACCGATTTGCAGTCAGTACCCGCATTCACATTCTGATTTCAAGTCAGTGTGTGTTTGGATTGAAACAATCTATATTGTTGACATTATCGTAACTTGAATAATACTTAAGTAACGAAACTCTGGAAATCCGTTAGAATAATTTACAAAAATTGATGTGCTGGTAGAACTCGTTTTCGAATTCTGACTTCAATTCGGTAATCTATTGTAATTCAATGGGATATTTATTAAAAAGTTACATGAACACCGATTTGCAGTCAGTACCCGCATTCACATTCTGATTTCAAGTCAGTGTGTGTTTGGATTGAAACAATCTATATTGTTGACATTATCGTAACTTGAATAATACTTAAGTAACGAAACTCTGGAAATCCGTTAGAATAATTTACAAAAATTGATGTGCTGGTAGAACTCGTTTTCGAATTCTGACTTCAATTCGGTAATCTATTGTAATACAATGGGATATTTATTAAAAAATTACATGAACACCGATTTGCAGTCAGTACCCGCATTCACATTCTGATTTCAAGTCAGTGTGTGTTTGGATTGAAACAATCTATATTGTTGACATTATCGTAACTTGAATAATACTTAAGTAACGAAACTCTGGAAATCCGTTAGAATAATTTACAAAAATTGATGTGCTGGTAGAACTCGTTTTCGAATTCTGACTTCAATTCGGTAATCTATTGTAATTCAATGGGATATTTATTAAAAAGTTACATGAACACCGATTTGCAGTCAGTACCCGCATTCACATTCTGATTTCAAGTCAGTGTGTGTTTGGATTGAAACAATCTATATTGTTGACATTATCGTAACTTGAATAATACTTAAGTAACGAAACTCTGGAAATCCGTTAGAATAATTTACAAAAATTGATGTGCTGGTAGAACTCGTTTTCGAATTCTGACTTCAATTCGGTAATCTATTGTAATACAATGGGATATTTATTAAAAAATTACATGAACACCGATTTGCAGTCAGTACCCGCATTCACATTCTGATTTCAAGTCAGTGTGTGTTTGGATTGAAACAATCTATATTGTTGACATTATCGTAACTTGAATAATACTTAAGTAACGAAACTCTGGAAATCCGTTAGAATAATTTACAAAAATTGATGTGCTGGTAGAACTCGTTTTCGAATTCTGACTTCAATTCGGTAATCTATTGTAATACAATGGGATATTTATTAAAAAATTACATGAACACCGATTTGCAGTCAGTACCCGCATTCACATTCTGATTTCAAGTCAGTGTGTGTTTGGATTGAAACAATCTATATTGTTGACATTATCGTAACTTGAATAATACTTAAGTAACGAAACTCTGGAAATCCGTTAGAATAATTTACAAAAATTGATGTGCTGGTAGAACTCGTTTTCGAATTCTGACTTCAATTCGGTAATCTATTGTAATACAATGGGATATTTATTAAAAATTTACATGAACACCGATTTGCAGTCAGTACCCGCATTCACATTCTGATTTCAAGTCAGTGTGTGTTTGGATTGAAACAATCTATATTGTTGACATTATCGTAACTTGAATAATACTTAAGTAACGAAACTCTGGAAATCCGTTAGAATAATTTACAAAAATTGATGTGCTGGTAGAACTCGTTTTCGAATTCTGACTTCAATTCGGTAATCTATTGTAATTCAATGGGATATTTATTAAAAATTTACATGAACACCGATTTGCAGTCAGTACCCGCATTCACATTCTGATTTCAAGTCAGTGTGTGTTTGGATTGAAACAATCTATATTGTTGACATTATCGTAACTTGAATAATACTTAAGTAACGAAACTCTGGAAATCCGTTAGAATAATTTACAAAAATTGATGTGCTGGTAGAACTCGTTTTCGAATTCTGACTTCAATTCGGTAATCTATTGTAATTCAATGGGATATTTATTAAAAATTTACATGAACACCGATTTGCAGTCAGTACCCGCATTCACATTCTGATTTCAAGTCAGTGTGTGTTTGGATTGAAACAATCTATATTGTTGACATTATCGTAACTTGAATAATACTTAAGTAACGAAACTCTGGAAATCCGTTAGAATAATTTACAAAAATTGATGTGCTGGTAGAACTCGTTTTCGAATTCTGACTTCAATTCGGTAATCTATTGTAATACAATGGGATATTTATTAAAAAATTACATGAACACCGATTTGCAGTCAGTACCCGCATTCACATTCTGATTTCAAGTCAGTGTGTGTTTGGATTGAAACAATCTATATTGTTGACATTATCGTAACTTGAATAATACTTAAGTAACGAAACTCTGGAAATCCGTTAGAATAATTTACAAAAATTGATGTGCTGGTAGAACTCGTTTTCGAATTCTGACTTCAATTCGGTAATCTATTGTAATACAATGGGATATTTATTAAAAAATTACATGAACACCGATTTGCAGTCAGTACCCGCATTCACATTCTGATTTCAAGTCAGTGTGTGTTTGGATTGAAACAATCTATATTGTTGACATTATCGTAACTTGAATAATACTTAAGTAACGAAACTCTGGAAATCCGTTAGAATAATTTACAAAAATTGATGTGCTGGTAGAACTCGTTTTCGAATTCTGACTTCAATTCGGTAATCTATTGTAATACAATGGGATATTTATTAAAAATTTACATGAACACCGATTTGCAGTCAGTACCCGCATTCACATTCTGATTTCAAGTCAGTGTGTGTTTGGATTGAAACAATCTATATTGTTGACATTATCGTAACTTGAATAATACTTAAGTAACGAAACTCTGGAAATCCGTTAGAATAATTTACAAAAATTGATGTGCTGGTAGAACTCGTTTTCGAATTCTGACTTCAATTCGGTAATCTATTGTAATACAATGGGATATTTATTAAAAAATTACATGAACACCGATTTGCAGTCAGTACCCGCATTCACATTCTGATTTCAAGTCAGTGTGTGTTTGGATTGAAACAATCTATATTGTTGACATTATCGTAACTTGAATAATACTTAAGTAACGAAACTCTGGAAATCCGTTAGAATAATTTACAAAAATTGATGTGCTGGTAGAACTCGTTTTCGAATTCTGACTTCAATTCGGTAATCTATTGTAATTCAATGGGATATTTATTAAAAAATTTACATGAACACCGATTTGCAGTCAGTACCCGCATTCACATTCTGATTTCAAGTCAGTGTGTGTTTGGATTGAAACAATCTATATTGTTGACATTATCGTAACTTGAATAATACTTAAGTAACGAAACTCTGGAAATCCGTTAGAATAATTTACAAAAATTGATGTGCTGGTAGAACTCGTTTTCGAATTCTGACTTCAATTCGGTAATCTATTGTAATACAATGGGATATTTATTAAAAAATTACATGAACACCGATTTGCAGTCAGTACCCGCATTCACATTCTGATTTCAAGTCAGTGTGTGTTTGGATTGAAACAATCTATATTGTTGACATTATCGTAACTTGAATAATACTTAAGTAACGAAACTCTGGAAATCCGTTAGAATAATTTACAAAAATTGATGTGCTGGTAGAACTCGTTTTCGAATTCTGACTTCAATTCGGTAATCTATTGTAATTCAATGGGATATTTATTAAAAAATTTACATGAACACCGATTTGCAGTCAGTACCCGCATTCACATTCTGATTTCAAGTCAGTGTGTGTTTGGATTGAAACAATCTATATTGTTGACATTATCGTAACTTGAATAATACTTAAGTAACGAAACTCTGGAAATCCGTTAGAATAATTTACAAAAATTGATGTGCTGGTAGAACTCGTTTTCGAATTCTGACTTCAATTCGGTAATCTATTGTAATTCAATGGGATATTTATTAAAAAATTACATGAACACCGATTTGCAGTCAGTACCCGCATTCACATTCTGATTTCAAGTCAGTGTGTGTTTGGATTGAAACAATCTATATTGTTGACATTATCGTAACTTGAATAATACTTAAGTAACGAAACTCTGGAAATCCGTTAGAATAATTTACAAAAATTGATGTGCTGGTAGAACTCGTTTTCGAATTCTGACTTCAATTCGGTAATCTATTGTAATACAATGGGATATTTATTAAAAAATTACATGAACACCGATTTGCAGTCAGTACCCGCATTCACATTCTGATTTCAAGTCAGTGTGTGTTTGGATTGAAACAATCTATATTGTTGACATTATCGTAACTTGAATAATACTTAAGTAACGAAACTCTGGAAATCCGTTAGAATAATTTACAAAAATTGATGTGCTGGTAGAACTCGTTTTCGAATTCTGACTTCAATTCGGTAATCTATTGTAATTCAATGGGATATTTATTAAAAAGTTACATGAACACCGATTTGCAGTCAGTACCCGCATTCACATTCTGATTTCAAGTCAGTGTGTGTTTGGATTGAAACAATCTATATTGTTGACATTATCGTAACTTGAATAATACTTAAGTAACGAAACTCTGGAAATCCGTTAGAATAATTTACAAAAATTGATGTGCTGGTAGAACTCGTTTTCGAATTCTGACTTCAATTCGGTAATCTATTGTAATACAATGGGATATTTATTAAAAAATTTACATGAACACCGATTTGCAGTCAGTACCCGCATTCACATTCTGATTTCAAGTCAGTGTGTGTTTGGATTGAAACAATCTATATTGTTGACATTATCGTAACTTGAATAATACTTAAGTAACGAAACTCTGGAAATCCGTTAGAATAATTTACAAAAATTGATGTGCTGGTAGAACTCGTTTTCGAATTCTGACTTCAATTCGGTAATCTATTGTAATTCAATGGGATATTTATTAAAAAGTTACATGAACACCGATTTGCAGTCAGTACCCGCATTCACATTCTGATTTCAAGTCAGTGTGTGTTTGGATTGAAACAATCTATATTGTTGACATTATCGTAACTTGAATAATACTTAAGTAACGAAACTCTGGAAATCCGTTAGAATAATTTACAAAAATTGATGTGCTGGTAGAACTCGTTTTCGAATTCTGACTTCAATTCGGTAATCTATTGTAATACAATGGGATATTTATTAAAAATTTACATGAACACCGATTTGCAGTCAGTACCCGCATTCACATTCTGATTTCAAGTCAGTGTGTGTTTGGATTGAAACAATCTATATTGTTGACATTATCGTAACTTGAATAATACTTAAGTAACGAAACTCTGGAAATCCGTTAGAATAATTTACAAAAATTGATGTGCTGGTAGAACTCGTTTTCGAATTCTGACTTCAATTCGGTAATCTATTGTAATACAATGGGATATTTATTAAAAATTACATGAACACCGATTTGCAGTCAGTACCCGCATTCACATTCTGATTTCAAGTCAGTGTGTGTTTGGATTGAAACAATCTATATTGTTGACATTATCGTAACTTGAATAATACTTAAGTAACGAAACTCTGGAAATCCGTTAGAATAATTTACAAAAATTGATGTGCTGGTAGAACTCGTTTTCGAATTCTGACTTCAATTCGGTAATCTATTGTAATTCAATGGGATATTTATTAAAAAGTTACATGAACACCGATTTGCAGTCAGTACCCGCATTCACATTCTGATTTCAAGTCAGTGTGTGTTTGGATTGAAACAATCTATATTGTTGACATTATCGTAACTTGAATAATACTTAAGTAACGAAACTCTGGAAATCCGTTAGAATAATTTACAAAAATCACGCCACCGGAAATATGTGCTGGTAGAACTCGTTTTCGAATTCTGACTTCAATTCGGTAATCTATTGTAATTCAATGGGATATTACGCAGCTCCTGCGAACGGCGCGTTTTCGGTCGTTTGTTCGTTTCTTTTTCAGGACGCGACAACCGCGAGCGACCAATTTATTGGTGTTTTCCGTTTCGTTTTATTTTCAGGAAACGCGACAACCGCGAAAGCCGTACTCGGGCGGCACCGCGTCGGGAAGTACCGCCCGTTTCTCAGCGGCGCCGTCGCCCCGTATTACGTGGATTTTCCGTCGAAGAAACTCGCCAAAGAAAAATCTCGCGCGTAAATAATTCCGCAGAGCAGTGAGTACATTCGCCTTGTTAGCACACGCTGCCCTTTAATTTCATTTCGGTCGATTATTTCTCTCGCGAAAATGCGATCCGACATTCCGCGCCTTTCGCATTGAAACATTTCGTCGCGCGCGTAACCAAAGACGACAAATAATTATCAAGTGCGACGCACCTACCGCGGCGGCAGCAATCGCGCACCCGTGACGCTTGACCCGTCCGGCACAGGTCACACGAATTCCCACATTTGAAATGATCGAATATTGATATTTGTGATTTTTGTTGCTCGATTGTTTTACATTTCATTTTCAGCATCCACATCGCTCTACTTTTGCTATTATAATCTTTTTTTCTTCGTCCCCTCGTCGATTGGCAATTTCACCACAAAGCCGTAGTTTCCAGTGTTTACCACACATTGATATACATTTTCTAAGTCGCTATTATGCCCAAAACTAGAGGTGCCACTTATCGGCTAGAACTTGAGTCAATAACATTCGATAACGCGCCAGCTAACGCTGAGCGAACACACCCTCAACCAGCAAGCGCAATAGTCCTTACACAATTCCCACTAGAGACGCAAATTCGTCGGAATCGGAGGACGAGTTAACAGTAGTAGGCCATACAAAAGATCCAACACCCTCGAACACTTTTATACCGGTAAAACCCCAAATCCCCATGGCGACCACTTCAGAACAACCACAAACCCAACTACCACCACCACCCTTAACCCCACGATAAACACTCGCCCAACAACCGATGTACCGCTACATGCCTCAGCACTTTCGACACCGTACCGACAAAACCACCACGTGCCAGCACAGGTACCGACCGGTACGATAGCCGACAGCATGTCCAGATACAAAACCCCGCCGTACCGCAATTCATTAGCCCGTCAATCTTCAACCCCGGCAATAATAACGCAGACGCATTCCTCAAATCGTACGAACGCGCGGCGGTCGCTAACGGCTGGGACGATACGCTAAAAATCTATTATTTCGATACGTTCTTGGAAAGCGCGGCGGGACTCTGGATTAGCAAATACAAAAATGATTCCGCGAATTTACACAAAACTTGGTCAGAATTAAAAGCGGCCTTCTTGAGCGAATACGGTTCTGACAATGCCCTTACAGCGTTAGAAGACAAATTTTACCAACGTCGCCAACGACCGGGGGAAACGGTTACATCTTTCTACTACGACCTCCAATACTTATACGGCAGCTTTGACCCCACTTTTGATGTAAATTCATTTTTGAAATTTTTGGTAGCGGTATCCGGGAAGATTTGTTACAAACATACACCATACTGACCACAAAAATCCGTCGTGGAATGAATTACGCGAAACGGTAGAAAAACTCGAGCGGGTACGAGAGATCAATGACCTTGCAGTGATACTACAGAACATGACAGTCCGACCGACTACCGACATTGGCGATACCCAAAATCCACATATCAATCGACAGACCCCACAAGAGTACGACCAACACGCACAACCACCTTACAACAGCCAACTACCCAGACAAAACGCTCGTCCAACAACATACTGTTACCCCTAGGTTGATTATTTTGTAAAATTAACAGGAGACAGATCCACAGGTGGCCAGGAGGCGTTCCCACGCGAATTGTAAGAGTAGAGTAATTATTTCCGGGCACGATACTACACCCCAGGGTGGAGTTCCCGGAAATTCGTCAATTTCATTACGTTATTTTTACAAAGGAGCCCTGGCTATAAAAGGAGCAGCGGATCGGGAGGAAGATTCATTCGAATTCGGAACGATATAGTACGAGCAACGATCGCCTTTTTTCCCTTTTTTTCCTGCTACGAGTGCAAAGTGTCCTGTACCGATCCCGTTCCGTTCTGCTAAGTCCGTTGACCGGCTTTCGACCCCTTGATTCATTTCGTCGCCGAGCTTACTGCCGGCCCGTCGTCCAATCGTTCGCCGAGCGCTCCTGCCGGCCTTCCGAAATCCACCAACTTTTTATGTCGCTAGGCGAAAAAGCCGGCGAAACCAACCGTAGACGTCTGCCACCGCTCCCACGGTCGGCTTTAGAAAGTTCCTCTTACCTTTTCCAACCATCGATCGAGGTAAGAATTAACCATTTCCTTGTTGCCGCTTCCATCTTCAGAACCACCCGGTGACAATTTGGCGCCCGGAACGTGGGGCTAGAATTCGGATTTTTTTGAAGAAAGCGAACGGCGAAACTCGTTCCCGGACCGACGACCCAAAATCAACCCGTCCACTCGCAGTTCTGGGACTGAAAACACCCAGTGGCGCCCACACACATCGCCATGGTGAACACTCGAGCCATGGAATCCACAAGTCAATCGACCGTAGTAAATTCCGATCCCGCTCCGTCCTGGACAACGACCAACAACCTCCTGTCCCAATTACTCACTCAAATGACCCAACAGAGGGAATCCGTACCGAAACCGCTCTTCGATGGTAGGGAAACATCGTGCCCGGAAGCGTTCCTGCGCCGTTTCCGGAGGTACGCTGACTCGTTGAATTTGGTAATGCCCGAATCCCGTACCGATCTCCTTATGTCCTGCCTTACTGGAGAGGCTAAAAGAAAATTATCCGTTTACGAATCGATCAATATTGAATGTCACCGGATCGAAGAGGAAATCGTTAGTATTTACGGCAGCCCGTTCGTTCTACGAGAACTCCGTCGGCGTTTTGACCAGGAACGCCAAGGGCCGAATGAGGACATCGGCGAATTCGTCCTACGAAAAGATGCCCTGGGTAAGCGATTATTTCCCAATGATCCTGAAAATTTAATGGTTGAACGAATTTTGGACTTGATGCGCCCGGAAATTTCCGGAATACTTCGCGTTTCACACCCTGCCTCGATCCGCGAACTCATCGATCACGGGCGAAATATTGAACTTTCAGTGTCCGCGATTGCGAAAATGCAACCTTACCGTCCACCGTCTCTACGGGTCACGCCGGCTCAGAACACCGTGAAATTTTCCGACCGTCCGCGATCGCCCGCGCCGTCTCGTACGCCGCCGAACCCGTGTAAATATTGCGGCGACCTGCATTGGCACAGGGAATGCCCCGCCGCCCTGGCTAAGCAAAACCAGGGAAACTAAATGACGGCCGGCGTTGTTTTCGCCGCCGGCCTCACGAACTGTCCGGGAAACTTCCAGTCGTGGCCGCATCCGCTGCCGTCGGAAATAGTCCGCGTATTTGGGTCGAATTAGGAGAACGCCGATGTTTAGCGCTAGTCGATACTGGCGCACAAGTGAATATTATCGCAAGCGAACTAGTCCCCGAAAATTCCCCAAAACGACGCGTTCCGCCGGGCATTTGATCACGATATCGGGTCAATTAATAGAACTTTTGCACCAAGTTTCCTGACCGTCCACCTGAACGAAATACCGATGGAAATTGACTTCCAAATCGTCGAAAATCCCGCAGTCGCGTTGGTTTTGGAATGCCCTGGCTGGAAAGCGAATTGGTCTGGATCGATATTCCTCGACGTTGTTTGCATTTCGGCACCGCGAAGCGTCGGGTAGCCTATTGGGCACCGCCCCGGTAATTCCACGAAAATTTTGCCCGAATTATCGAACGAATTTCCTCACGAAATGCGGGAGGAATTTAACGTTTTGGTCAAACAATTCGCCGAGATTATGAACAACGAAGCCGCGCCGTTACCGACGACCAGCGTGGCTCATAAAATCGTTTTATCCGATCCAAATAAAGTTGCTTACACTAGACCGTATCGGGTAAACGAACAAAAACGCATTATTATTCAAAAAGAAGTGGAAATGCTATTAGCTACCGGCCGAATCCGACCCTCGTCATCGAATTTTTGTAGTCCGGTCGTAGTCGTGACCAAGAAAAATGGAAAACCTAGATTTTGTCTCGATTTTCGTGCGCTTAACGCACTGACGATAAGCGAAGCCTCGCCGTTGCCCAATATGAGCGATTGCCTTCGGGATCTGGGCACGGCTCGCATTTTTTCGACCATCGATTTAAGTAACGGTTACTGGCAAATTCCGCTATCGGAGGATTCGCGTAAATTCACAGCTTTTGCCACACCGGACGGCGCACTATATGAATTTACGGTGATGGCTTTCGGCCTGAAAATGCGCCCGCGACGTTCCAACGATTTAGGTCGCAGCAAGTCTTAGCCGGACTCGATTTCGCTTTAGTATATTTGGACGACGTTATAATTTTTTCGCGCACGTACGAGGAGCATTTGGTGCATTTGCACAGAGTGTTCGAGAGAGTCCGTCAACACAGCTTAAAATGCGCGCCGGAAAATGCAAATTCGGGTCGACCGAAACGGATTATTTGGGCCACGTGGTGACGTCGCTTGGAAATCGCCCGAGCGAAAAACATGTCGACCAGGTGTTAAATTATCCGACCCCACGTCGCGGAAAACGTTGCAAAAGTTTCTTGGAGTTATCGGTTGGTTGCGGGATTACATCCCAAATTTCGCGATAATTACGGCCCTCTAACCGACTTGCTTGCTAATAAAACAAAATGGAAATGGGACGAGACTCGGGAAAAAGCCATGTCCCAGTTAAAAACCTTTATCCGATCCAATCACGCTTCACCGTCCCGATCTATCGAGGCCGTTCGTACTGCAGACGGACGTGAGTGCCCGCGGTATGGCCGCGGTTTTGTACCAGGAAACCAACGACGGTCACCGAGAAATAATTTCTTTCGCGAGCGCGAAATTTCGCCCGGCGGAAACTCGTTATCATATTAACGAGCAAGAATGTTTGGCCGTGATTTGGGAATAAAAAATTTCGCCACTATTTGGAACATCGGCGTTTTCGACTCCGCACAGACAATCGATCATTAAAGTGGCTCGAAAAAGTCGCGACGAGCGTGCGAAGTTGACCCGTTGGTCACTCGAACTTCAAGAATATGATTTCGAAGTGGAACATGTGCGGGACGGAATAACGAGTTACCGGACCTATTATCGCGTGATCCGGAAATCGACGAAACGCGACCCGTAATTTCCGACGGGAAAATGTTCACGCCAATGGTAGCGATGATGGATTCGGGCCCTGCGACCGCGGAAGAAGCGCCCCGGCAAAACGAACTTTTCGACCCCGCATCGCTCGGACCTGAACAGGCCCCGCGTGGCCATTTCGCGACCGTCGTCGACGTCGTTCGGTTAGCGCAAGCTCAAGACGCCGAAACGCAAAGAATTTTACAACGCGTCCGTGCACAACGGACGCCGACCGACCAGGGCTACATCGAGCTCGAAAGTCATCTCTATCGGAGAATGGGCGACGTGACAAAAATTTTCGTGCCAGCCGAGGTACGGAAACACGTAATTTTCCAATGCCACGACGCGGCGTTAGCCGACCACCCCGGTATCGAAGAAACGATCCGCGAAATAAAAACAATTTTCTTTTGGCCAACAATCCCTCGCGACGTGACGAAATACGTACGAGGCTGTTTAATTTGCGCCAGATACAAACGACGTCCACCAGGTCCCGAAATTCCTTTACGTCCTCGTCAGCCGACGGCACCTTGGGAAACCATCGCGTGCGATATAATGGGACCATATGACGCCACGCCCACTGGAAATCGTTTCATTTTTGTGATCACCGATCTTTTTCGCGTTGGGTTGAAGCATTTCCAATACAAACTAGCGCGGCCAGTGTTTTGACGAAAATTTTGGAGGACGAAATCTTCAGTCGCTATGGCTACCCGAAGGCATTGTTAACGGACAATGGGCCGCAATTTCGAAGCATGTTCTGGAAACGCCACTGCACCCGACGATGGCAACTGGAACATTGGACGACGGCTAATTACCACCCGCAAGCCAATCCGACCGAACGTCGGAACCAAGAAATAAAAAGACTTGCGGATACATCTCGCCAACACTAATTCCAACCGCTGGGATCGCGTCCTGGGGAACGTGCTATTTTCCATCCGTCGTCGTCGAAACGAAGCAACGCGCCTCAGCCCAGCGACCGTCGTTCTCGGTCGCAATCTAATAGTCCGGGAGGTAGCGTTGCATTTCACATATTAATTTCTGGTCGATTGATTATTGTCATAACGTACTTTTCATCGATAGTCATTGAGTAACTCGAACGTCAGCAGCTCCAGTAAGGGTGGGGCAAATGGGGAGAGAATGTCAAGTATGTCGAAAAAAATCCAAAAAGTATTTCTGTTCGTCTGAAAATTTGCTCAGCACTAGTTTTAATAATAATAATAATTATAGAAACCGTCAGCTGTGAAGAAAATGGTGGGTCATACGTCAGCAGGCTATATACACCTGTATCAAAAATGATTATTTTTATTTCATTTCCGGTCGAATGAAACTGATACAGGTTATTCTTTATGCTATTAAAATGATAAAAAAAAGCGTCAGCAGATCTATCGATGGGGGTAAAATCGTCAGCAGGGGGATTATATGTGCCGAACAGGTATTCAATCCGAGTATGCAGTAACCATCTGTATTACTCAACTGACAACCTTCCCCTGTCAATTCATCTGCTGATTCTTTTTCATTATATACATTGTTCAAATTATGCTCACGATCCATTTTCAAGCGACCTGAAATCAATTTGATTATAAAAATTCTCATTTTTATATTTTTCATATGGCATATATAATCTAACTGCTGTCTGCGAGCTGGCTGACGACTTTTCCCTCTTCAAATATTCTTCTGATTCTTTTTTTTATTGAATATATTATTTTAATTACTCTTATTATCAATTTCAGGCGACCTGAAATCAATTCATTTATAAATAATTATCGGTTTAATCTATTTTTATCTATATGCAATTTGAAGAGATAGGAATGTGAGGAGGAGAATTATTAATTAATTGTACAAGTATGTACCTACATATAATAGAAATAAAATATGTTATGAGTTATGTTTATTTGAACATTATTAAGAGTAGATATTATATAAAAATTTCATTCGCCATCATCAGAATTTGTAAAAGCATCTGATTCATATTCAGCTTCCTCACTACTGTCGTCAGAAAAATCAAATACTTTTTCATCTTCCTCTTCTTCTTCTTGAGTTTCTTTCATTTCTTCTCTCTCAAAATTTTCTATTGCTCCTTCTTGTTCAGTGTTGTCTGAAAGAAAAACAATAATTCGAATAAATTAATAGAATAAATTAATGAATATCAGAATAATTCAATTCAATATAATTCAATAAAATTAATTTAAATAATCAGTTATTGGAGCAAATTGATAGCGAAATTCATAAATACCTGTAGTGTTGTCAACATTTGTAACGCTTGTGATAGTTGGTGGAAATTGGTCACCGTCGAACCATTTGAAATTATATTCACCATTTTTTCTTCCCATCCAAAGTCTGTTAATAAAAATTCTGTCGGGACTGGTAAATATGCATGGCTCCAAAGATGAGCTATATATGCTGAACGCAGAACTTGTTGGTACAATTCCGATTTACATGGCGGAAATGCTGCTCCATCGATAGTATTTTTGAATCTGAAGACATCAGTTTGTACATTCATTTTATATACTTTCGTAAATGTCGCAACTCGTGCCACATTTACAGTATTGATGCTTTTGAAACTGTATATTCTGCAAACGAATTCTTCAATAGTTTTCATGACTTCTTTTAAATTACAGTCGTTGATGCATGAAATTTTTGAGAATGCTTTTATATATGATGACGAATTTTTGAATATTTTGTAAGGATGTTTTTGCCTCGACGGTACAATGCTGGATTAAAATCACATCCTGTGAATGCATGGAACCCTGGTAACGCTGAGCATATATCTGTTTCGAGGCTTTCGTACAATCTATTTACATTAATGTATCGTTTATGATTACCAGTCCCAAATAGCATGCTAATTTGTAAATTTCTTTTAATATGCTGCATATTGCTCAACAATATAATTAATACATCAGTGTCGGAGCATCGTATGGTAACATGTGCATCAAAATCTATTTGACAAACATGAAAGATCATTTTGTATCAGCTTCTTCGTGAGCTATACACTCTAAATCTGGAACTGCACTTTTCACTATTTTCTCATTTTGGATTCGATACATATAACACGACTCATAATTAATGTAAATTTTCTTTCCACCGATAAACGGAATCATATAGTCATTTTCCCAGTCTTTACAAAAACTGAATTAATGAATCTTTGAAATTGATGTTCTTCAATTCATTAACGAAATTCGATGGCCGTACTTGATCGGGACTTTTATATTAAAATGTTGGCCTGATACCGTGCCTCTCATTGAATTTTCATAATTTTTATTGATGGACAGAAATAACGATCAAACGTTATGATAATAGTGCGAGCAGAAGTGCTAGTTAAAATTGTGAGCAATTTTTTGAAATGTTGCCAAACGTTAGTGGAATATCAGTCATAGAATGGAGAATGAAAAATCCATCATAGATGATTACATCACATGCTGCAGGCTCATTGGATATCATGTTTTCTTCTAGACATTTTAATAACACAGATTTATCTGTTTTACAAATCATTCCATCTAAGTGGCACATAGATAACGGAACTGGTGTAAGCGGAAATGTAAAACTGCGTCAATGTTTAATGTTGTTTGTAACGATAATAATAATAAATGTCCGAATAAGTCGCGCTGCATTCGTACTTCTACAACTTTCCCAGCAACAGACAATTTTTTTTTGTATTGTATTTGCAAATGTCAGAACTTTATTTCTCTTAATTGTTTTTTCAAATCGATCTACGTCAATACTACATTCATCAATAAATGTTTCACGCTGGTGATTCCCCAAATTCTCTACATCGAGTAAGAAATTAGCAATATCGTCTGATGCAGCTTGACCTGTACATATATTGAATAAAAATCTTTCATCCAGATCTTTTGAAAACGGATTATTTTGTTTAATTTGTTCAACTAAATTTTGTCGTTGTATCGAATGTTGTTTAATTCTTTTTTTATCAAGATCAGCTGTAATGTCTTGATTTTTTTTTAAGCCCGCTTTTTCCATTACATGACTGATGATAGTTGTCCGAATACTGTGGCTTTTACACCAACGTTGTCGAGCAGAAATTGAATTGGTGGAATGAACAATGCCTGTTAATTTATTCGCTGCATCTGCATTTATTGTTTGTTCCAACGTAAGATCAACCGGCTGCCTCGAAAATGGTTTTGCCGTTCTTTTGACTCCATAAGATCCTTGTTGAAACTGCAATTCTAATCCTGGATGAGTTATGCTCACTTTCATCAAATTTTCATGATATATTACCATGTACCGCGAATAATTTTGTTGATTAAAAGTAAAAAAAATATTAGCAATCTTAGGTAATACATACTTAAATAATTCTAAGTCTGGTTTTCTAATGCTGCGGTTTAATAAAAAATAATAATTTATTAATTCAATATAAATCATATAAAACTGTGCTGTTTTGCCATGTTTTCCATCCAGTGTAGCTTGTTGGTATATATTATATTCGTCTAACAATACTATTAATTCTTTTTCTGTGATGGTAGGATCAACTGATTGTTTCGTTATAAAATCTAATAACGATTGTTTGATTCTGTCCGTGATTGTGATTCTTTTGTCGTCCAAGAATCTCTCAAAATGTAAAATCTGGAGAGCAAGTGTTAGTAAGGGATGTAATCTTTTACATCGGTTGAAATGCTTTCCCGTTATGAAACTATTAACTGAGCCGCTTGCAAGTAATTCTGAATTTACCATTATATCTGTGATGCCACAATTATCAATAAATTTTCCTACTGCTTTGAAATATGCCATCATTATATGGAAAGATCCGAAGTGGATAAACAAATTATCAAATCGTGGTTTTTCAGTACTTTTGATTTGTGAGGCGACTTTAGCAATTCCTAAATCATACGTTACTTCGATATATGGTTCATTGCATTCCAATGCAATTCCTTGAGCCTGTTTCATGGTTTCCATCACTACAGAAGCATTAGTTGGTGAAGAGTTTATTGTGGTCATGTATGCAATTTTCTGCTTACAGCTTGTATCCTGATGAAATATACTATTGAATCCCACCCATGATGGTATTCGAGGTTTGCCGATGAAATGACTAACTATCCAAGCAAGGTCGATATGTTTGAACTTCAAAATATTATCTGGAATATGTGAACGTAGTGAGCTTGTTGAAGGTTCTACAGTTTCTCGTAACTTTGGTCTCTTGTTGTACGATTCTATCTCAAAAGTGATAGCATCGAAAGTTCGTCGTCTTTTTCGTATTTGTTGAAGTTTCATGTGATACTTGAGGCGTTTCATTAGATTCTTGAAAAGTGTCCTTCGATTCAAGGGCCGTATTAATTATTAAATTTCCGGAATTAGCATCGTTTGAATCAATGATATTTTGGAATATGATACCTACGGTATCATGTAAAGTATCTTTACCGCTTGATGTGTCTACAAATCGATCAAAATTATTGAATGCTAATCCCGTGCATAAGTTTGGTGAGCGGACGATACCGTCTGGGCAAATATCATTCCGTTGCGTTGCAGCGAATGTTGCTTCAGTTTCCAACTCTTCTAAAACTGTATAGCTACAGCAGTGTCCGTATTTATTGATAATGTTAATAATTTTTTACTATTTGTCAAACTTTTCAGTGCCATTCCTAAAGCAATGTGCTTAGAAGGCTTTATTTTCGCGGTTGTTACAGCATAAATTATATCAGCAGAAAAAGATTTAGCTATTCTTTGACACTCATATTATTTTGCGGCGAAAACTAGAGCATATTAATTTGGAGTAAAAATCCTCAAGTACAGATGGAATATCACATTCACCCTTAATCAAATCATTAGCGGTTGGTTTATTTGAGAAAGGTTTTCGTTGTATTTGCCTAATTTCTGATCGTAAAATCAACGCAGCTTGATCTAAAATGTCCTGTTTTTCTAAAATATCCAAATCCTTTTTATTAAATGGCCGTCATAAGGCTTTACGATTTTCTTATTATTACAATCAATAATGTTTATTTCCTTCGGGAATGTTTCGAGCAATCTTGAACCTAAATTATGTGGCTCAAGGGTCGTGTGTGAGTTAAATTCCTGATTTTTGCAAAGTCAATGAACAATGTTTTCAAAAACGAGAGATAATAGCATTGTTTTTATCTATCACATTTTTCGACACAAAACGACATACTTCTTGAAAAGCCTGCTTATGAATGTCACGAGATACATGCCAATCAGTTTTCTTGCCTTTTGCAGCGGTAATATGCGACTGTGCTGCACTTTGATAATTGTTTCTGCAGCTTTTATGATAAAAAATAATGGAATTATTATCACAATTTTCCGTTATTTTTTGTAATAAAATTATATCGCCCAGTTCACTAGCTTCGTTTTTCAGTGTGTCAATAGCAGTGTCCATTAAACAAGTTTGTAAATTTTGTTCGCGATTATGAAATTTTTTCCGCTTTTTGTCGCAAAATATACAAACCGAATCGCTCTGCGCGCTGAAGCTGTCTTCTACTGTATTTTCTGTATCCGATTGTACTATAGCATCGTCTACAGAAGTACCCACTGCAGCGACTTCAGCACTTTGCTCATCATCAATTGGAATCGCATCTTCGTCAACACTTTGGCAGGTCGTATCAACATAATCAACTCCTTGATCACATGTATTTACAACTAAAACATCTTGGTTGCTCGTTCCTGGCTTTTGTTCCAAGCTAGAGAAATAAAATTATTTAAATGACTCAATTTGTTGGAAATATTTACTCAGTTACAAATAAATTTATTCACGCATAATAAACAATCTTTGTTAAGTCTAAAAAATTAAAAAATATATTCATTACATACCTTGATACTGATGAAAGTTTACTTGCAAGTAACTGTCGATGATTTGGCGGTAACGCGGTAAATATTTTATAACACTTGGGATGATACTGCTGATAGCTGTTTATCTCTGTAGGAATTTTAGCATCATGCATAGATAGATGACACTCTTTTCGAATAACTAAAATATCACTACACTTTTTTAAAAAATCATTTGTAAATGTTTTCAATTTTGCACTTTTCTTTAAACAAAATACACAAAACGGTTTAATTTCTTTCGACATTTTTGACGTTCTTCAAGTAAACGTGCCGGAAGCAAAAACTCAACTGAGAAACCGAAGAAAAGTAACATGTTTTATAAATAAATTGATTTCGGGTCGCTCAAAACTGATGACAAGAGTAATTAAAATACTATGTTTAATAAAAAAAAGTCAGCAGAATATTTGAAGAGGGAAAAGTCGTCAGCCACCTCGCAGACAGCAGTAAGATTATATATGCCATATAAAAAATATAAAAATAAAAATTTTTATGATCAAATTGATTTCAGGTGGCTTGAAAATTAATCGTGAGCATAATTTGAACAATGTATATAATGAAGAAAAGAATCAGCAGAGTAATTGACAGTGGAGAGGTCGTCAGTTGAATAATACAGATGGTTACTGCATACTCGGATTGAATACCTGTTCGGCACATATAATCCCCCTGCTGACGATTTTACCCCATCGATAGATCTGCTGACGCTTTTTTTATCATTTTAATAGCATAAAGAATAACCTGTATCAGTTTCATTCGACCGGAAATGAAATAAAAATAATCATTTTTGATACAGGTATATATATAGCCTGCTGACGTATGACCCACCATTTTCTTCACAGCTGACGGTTTCTATAATTATTATTATTATTAAAACTAGTGCTGAGCAAATTTTCAGACGAACAGAAATACTTTTTGGATTTTTTTCGACATACTTGACAATCTCTCCCCACTCGCCCCACTCCGAGTGCGCCTGCTGACGCTCAATTCAATTGATGTCCTTATCTAAACTATCAATTGCACTCAAAATCAATCGGCCTAAAATCACCATCAAAAATACAACGCTACCTCCCGGACTATAACAACGCCCGGGTATTGGCGACTACCCGACGAACTTCAACAGAATCACGCACAACCACGCAATCGCCTTCGTCGGGAAGCTCGACGGCGTCAGCGTCAATACCAACGCCGTAAATATCCCCGAGCCCAGACCGTGCCGATCGAATTCCAACCAGGGCAAATGGTGTTGGTTCGCCTTTACAACACGCTACCACTACAGATGCGGTACGCTGGTCCATTCGAAATCGTCAGTCGACTATCGCCCACCGTCTATACGCTGAAAGACGGTAATCGCACCCTGAAGCGGCACCTTAAAGATCTTCGAGCGATTCCGGACCAGGAATAGTTCGCGCAAGTGTCGGACGTGCGTGAGTGACCCCGAGTTCGCGTAGTGCGATCAACTTCGTTTTCTTTCCTTTTCGCCATTGACGATACTTACCTTTTCGATTTCCTTGTTTTTTTTTTCTTTTCCCACGTGACTTCAGCTTCTGAGGCTATTAGCCGCTCCCACCTCCGATCATTATAGGACAATTGCTATGTTTATTTGTTCAATTCCAGAGCAAACTTCAAATTTTATAGAAGATTTCAATTTCCTTAAAGAATTCAATTATTCTATCGCAATAAAATATTATATTGTATCTTATTTTACTTCGCAGTTCCATTCTTTTCTGTGCATCCCTGAATTTGTTGCAGTTAAATAAATGTTCCACCGTTATTCTTTCATTGCACTCCCGCACCTCGGTCTTCTCTGTCCCATCAACAAGTGGCTGTGGGTCAGATTTGTATGACCGAGTTTTAATCTATTCAAGACAGCTTCTTCGCGTCTGCTACCTGTATTGTATAATGACCTGTTTTTCCCAATTTTAACTTCCGGATATATTTTGCTTAAATTTGTTGTGGTAGAGTCCCATTCGCATTGCCAAAGTTGTTCAATATAATTTAAGTAGGCAGTTCGAATCTTTTTATATTTATGGGAGTTATACTTTTATCCGGAAGCTGAATGCAGTCAAGTTTTTCTTTGAAATATACTGTAGCAGGTCGTGTAATGGTAGGTCTACGGTCATACAGATGCGCGGGGTTTTCATCAAAAGGACAGAATAATTTGGGTGAGAATCCAGTAAATATATCTTACTTGCGTAGTTAGCAAGTAGATGAAGCCTCCTGAATTTGAGAGGAGGACACCAGTAATGACATTGAGAGACGATGACGGACTCGTACGATACGCACCGGTCACGATCCTCAAGGCTTGGCATTGTATACTGTCCAATTTTTTCAAAACACTCTTGCGAGCAGAACCGTAAACGATGCTTCCATAATCAATTTTGGTTAGAATGAGACTTTTATAGATTCGTAGCAATATTTGTCGATCTAAACCCCAGGACAATCCCGCAATGGCACGAAGCAAATTTAATATCTTTTGGAACTTCCGATTCGATTTCCTTGTTGCTTGTGTATATTTTTTTTCTTCCCTGTTCCATTTCATGCCGAGAGTTGGAAAATAATTTTCGATAAAATCTTATTTTTTCCCTCTTCTCTCGTTTTGTTGCTTGAATGGTAGATTTAATGCTTGTAAATATTTTTATTTCTGTTTCTTTTCCTTTTGTAGATTTAGCCCTTGTAATAGTCGGTTTCCTTTTTCTTCGTTGTAGACGTAGTAGTTGTGAATGTCGTTAGCTATTTTATTGCTCGTAAAAATTCAGGAAATATCCTGAATGTTGTGCCTCGTGTTTCCTTTTCGTATACTTGTAACCATACCAATTAATAAAGAAGTTGTGTTCCGGTGTTTTTCTTTCCGTAGCTCCGTGCGTGCGATCTGTCTTCGATAGGGGAGAATTGTTACCCCTAGGTTGATTATTTTGTAAAATTAACAGGAGACAGATCCCACAGATGGCCAGGAGGAGTTCCCGCGCGAATTGTAAGAGTAGAGTAATTATTTCCGGGCACGATACTACACCCCAGGGTGGAGTTCCCGGAAATTCGTCAATTTCATTACGTTATTTTTACAAAGGAGCCCTGGCTATAAAAGGAGCAGCGGATCGGGAGGAAAATTCATTCGAATTCGGAACGATATAGTACGAGCAACGATCGCCTTTTTTCCTTTTTTCCTGCTACGAGTGCAAAGTGTCCTGTGCCGATCCTGTTCCGTTCTGCCGAGTCCGTTGACCGGCTTTCGACCCTTGATTCATTTCGTCGCCAAGCTTACTGCCGGCCTGTCGTCCAATGGTTCGCCGAGCGCTCCTGCCGGCCTTCCGAAATCCACCAACTTTTTATGTCGCTAGGCGAAAAAGCCGGCCAAACCAACCGTAGACGTCTGCCACCGCTCCCACGGTCGGCTTTAGAAAGTTCCTCTTACCTTTTCCAACCATCGATCGAGGTAAGAATTAACCATTTCCTTGTTGCCGCTTCCATCTTCAGAACCACCCGGTGACAATACAATCGATACCAAAACCAACGTTACTACAGTGACAACCGCCGACCTAGGAAAACCGGCCAAATTACACAAGTCCACAAAACACACAAACTCGGAGACAATACGACGGCAGGCCTAGATGTGGAAAGTGCAACACGATAGGGCACCATACATGTTCCTGTTTTTCCAATAGGCCACAGGAAACGAAGCCGGGCGAAGCCATTAGGGTCGAACTTAGCCCTCCCCCTTAATCGACCCACCCACGCAAACGACATTTCCAACCAAATCTCGACTGTCACCGTTACTATAGACAATCACCCAACACAGGCCATTTTGGACACCGGGTCCCAGGAAAATTTGATCGCGTTGCCTGTGGTAGGAGGACACTTCGACCGTTCTACGACTTTTTCTCTACTCTCCGTAGGAGGAGTAAAGGTTAACACCCTCGGAACAGCAACAAAAAGGATAAAAATCGGAGGACTATCGGTCGACATAACAGCCATCGTCGTCACAAAGTTGCCGGCTCCATTACTATTGGGTGTTAATTTCCTTAGGGAACATCGAGCAAGCATCGACTTTCCGACAGGTATGGTTCACATAGGCGATTCCACACACAGAACTTCAATACGGATCCATAACACCCCTGACACATTTTGTAGACGTCAGCCCACAAGGCAGTTTCCGACACACGCACAACATTCGTTACCAACCTATAATGCACCTACAACCCCGACGAATTCAACAATCCCAACCAATTTTTACAAAGTTACAACCAAGATTGACACCATTTTACCCGTGGCACAAGAAACAAAAATCCAGATCGATTTTCATGACAACGCGAAAACCAACAAAAAGACATTTGTCAATAATTCACCATTCTTCATGAAAAACGGTCTCTACGTCACAGACATGGATCGCGATCTAAGAATCGCAACAGTTAGAAATGTCGGTTTCCAACCAGTAAAAATCATGAAGCACACGTCACTGGGTTACTTACATAACGAAACAAAACAACGCCCCCAAATGCCTTCCTTAGGACTGACAGCATACCCAGAACAAATTTCCAACGACGACTTCGACTTACAACACATAACGGATAACTCTTTCAAAGGCAAACTCCACGCTCTCATAAAAAAGTATTCCTCCACCTTTTCGAAATCTTACGCAACGATGGGACGTACGCACCTCATGGAACACAAAATAGAAGTTGGCGACGCAAACCCCGTCAAAAGTATACCATATCGAGTATCCCAGAAAGAAAGAGGAACAATAAATGTACAAATAGACGAGATGCTAGAAAATGGAATCATTTCACCTTGCCAATCGCCCTGGGCAAGCCCGATCGTTTTGGTGAAAAAGAAGAATGGTGAAACAAGATTCTGCGTCGACTACAGGAAATTGAACGCCGTGACGAAGAAAACGACATACCCAATACCGAACATCGACGACATACTCACCTTCCTCAATGGCGCAAAATTTTTCACGACCCTGGACCTTTTTAAGGGCTACATGCAGATGCCCCTCGCAGAAGATTCCAAACCCATGAGTGCATTCATCGCTCCGGGTCACGGATCATACCAATTTAACGTCCTTAGCTTTGGACTATGTAACGCCCCCGGATCATTCCAGGAACTGATCAATCTGACCTTCCACAACATGATCTGGAAAGACGTACTCGTCTATTAAGACGACATCCTGGTATTTTCTAAAACGGAAGAGGAACACTTACAGAAATTGGAACGAGTTTTTCAGAGACTCGCAGAAGCGAACCTGACCCTCCGACCGGACAAATGCCTATTCGGGAAGAAGGAAGTAAAAATCCTGGGACACGTTGTCAACGAAAGAGGAGTCGCACCAGACGAAGGCAAACTACGCGCAATAAAAGATTTCCCAAGGCCAAAATCAGTCAAGAACATACAAAGTTTTGTTGGTCTCTGCAATTATTACCGCAAATTCATAAAAGATTTCGCTAACATCGCCAGACCATTACACGAAGCAACAAAGAAAAATAACTACTGTTGGGAAGAAGAACAAGAGAACGCTTTTAACACACTAAAGGAAAAGCTAACATCAGCTCCGGTCCTGAGCCATTTCAACCCCAGCTAGGATGCGAACTACGAACAGACGCTTCACGCATCGGCATCGGTTACGTATTATTACAAAAGGGCGACGACGAAGAATTTCACCCCGTTGCCTACGCCAGCCACAGTTTATCAAAGGCTGAAAACAACTACACCGCTACTGAATTAGAAGCTTTGGCCGCCATATGGTCCCTAGGGTACTTACCTCACCTCGTCTATGGAAGGCCCGTTAGAATCGTGACAGATCACCACGCGCTGTGCTATATAAAAAATTTTAAAGACGCGACAGATCGAGTAGCGAGATGGAGCCTTAAACTGAACGAATTCGACTACGAAATCGTGCACAAAAGTGGCGCTAGACACCGGGACGCGGATTGTCTGTCCAGAAACCCCGTACTACTACCAGACCCAAAAACAGACGAAAACATCCTCGACGACATTCCAACATTCCAACTGACCCACGTTGACATTGTTCAAGCACAGAACAATGACAACGAAATAAATGACATAAAAACCGCTATCCTCCAACCGTCCGACACGAACATACAAAGAAACGTCACACTTAGAGCAAAATCTTTTCGCGTAATTAATGGGGCCGTCTACAAAGCTAACACCGCTCCTTCCGGCTTAGATAATCTCTTATTTATTCCGCGTGATCTAGTTACAGAGATACTTCAGAGCCACCATTCGGACCCTCTTTCGGGACACTTAGGGTTGTCCAAAACACTAGACAAAATCAAAACACGATATTATTGGACAAATCTAGTAAAAGACACGGAAAAATTCGTCAAAGGTTGCCCGGACTGTCAACATAGAAAAGGCACGACTCAGCGCAAATCCGGGTTGTTACAACCAATCCCAGTCGGACAACCTTTTGACAAAGTCGGTATCGATCTTTTGGGACCGTTTAGAAGGAGTAGGTTAGGGAACACGATGATAGTAGTCGCGACAGATTACGCCACGCGATACGTCGAAGCTGCCGCATTGAAATCTGGAAAGGCGGAACCCGTAGCCGACTTTATCGTAAAAAACATTATAACACGCCACGGTAGCCCCAGACACATTCTCAGCGATAGAGGACAAACCTTCCGGTCCGAACTAGTTAGGGAACTTCTGAACAAAATGGGAGTACATAGTCAGTTCACGACAGCTTACCACCCAGCTTGTAACGGTTTGACTGAGAGAATGAACAAAACCCTCGCAGATTGTTTATCCATCTTCACCAATACTGCACAAACGGATTGGGATCATTTTTTACCGCACGTAACGTTCGCCTACAATAATAGCAAACAAGATACCACAAAATTCTCCCCATTCAACCTAACTTTCGGGCGGGAACCAGTACTACCAACAGAAGCCACACTCATTAACCTAATCGGCGACTCAGATTCCCATTCGATCCGTAATAATGCACTCAATATTAGAGCCCTAGCGATCGATAATATACAAAAACGACAACTGACCGACAAACTCAGGTTCGACGGACACCATAGACACGTAGAATACAATCCGGGCGATATAGTAAAAGTTTTTACACCTAAGCGTATAAAGGGTAGGAGCGAAAACTACTTCTGCGTTGGTTTGGACCGTATACAATTTCGAGAAAAATAAGCGATGTCGACTACGAAGTTATCTTACATAACAAAAAGAAAGACGTAGTTCACGTCAGCCGCATACTCCCCTATAACGACCCTTGGACAGCACCCCCCACTTAACACACAACTTTCCCTTCCGCAAGGAGAGAGCAGATTACCGCTGAACATCTGCCTCTTGGTGAGTAGCGCCACCACGGACCTTAGCGTAGAGGCGGTAAACGCCGATAAAAACCAACCTCCCTATTGTTTCTTTTCCTCCCTCAAAAAACTCTTCAAAAACGTTGTTCATAAATATTTTACAAACAACCTTGCAATGGACCTCCGTTGTCCACCATCTTCTTTATGTGGTGCAGCCCCTCTTTTTCACCCCCAACACTCGCCCCGCAAGGAGAGAGCAGATTACCGCTGAACATCTGCCTCTTGGTGAGTAGCGCCACCACGGGTAGAGGCGGAAAACCTCGATAAAACCATCCTCTCTTTTTCACCCCCAACACTCGCCCCGCAAGGAGAGAGCAGGTTACTGCCGAACACCTGCCTCTTGGTGAGTAGCGCCACCACGGGTCTCAGCGTAGAGGCGGAAAACCTCGATAAAAACCATCCCCTCTTTTTCACTACCAACTCCTACTCTTCTTACCACTCACAACAATTAAGCTTGTTGAAGGCCACTTTTCCTGATGTTCCTTTCGACGGATGGTAGACACCAACCCCAATAATCATCCACTTCCTGAATGGAAGTCGCAACTCTCTCTTTACTACTCTGAACACTTTCACGTGTTTGAACCCACATATCTCCTGATGAGCCTCTGGTGGGAAAACATATACCAGTCCCACCATCATCCAGCTCTTCAGTGGGAATCACACCCCTTACTTCTTGTAACTCACACAACACCTAAACGTGTTGGAACACATACCTCCTGATGAGCCTCTGGTGGGAAAACATATACTACTCCCACCATCATCCAGCTCTTCAGTGGGAATCACACCCCTTACTTCTTGTAACTCACACAACACCTAAAACTGTTGGAACACATACCTCCTGATGAGCCTCTGGTGGGAAAACATATACCAATCCCACCATCATCCAGCTCGTCAGTGGAAATAACACCCCCTCCTCCTCTTACCCCGCACAGCACTTCAACGTGCTAAACCTGCACTCCACAATCTCTCTCATGAACTTCGTTTAAAAGACATACAATATTTTCAACCCCATTCACTCTGGGAGCAACAGTCCACCTCTCGTTGTCACGCTCTGACCTAGCGGCGCTCTGAGACGAGAGGGGACAAAAAAAAAAAAAAAATATTCTCATTTTTTTCAAGAGGAGGAAAGAAACGTTCAACCAAGGGACAAATTAGATAATAATTATTTTTAGGCCCTACGATAAGGTAATATTACGTCATGTTAAGGTAAGTCATCTACTAATCCGCGGAACTACGTTTGCACCTCAATTCATTGAAACCCTGGCCGCCGGCTCGTCGATCACCTGAAAGCTCGGACTACGCTCCTCCAATGTCCGTGTTCGAGATAACGGCGACATACTCGTAGCTAGGATAGAACTACGAGAATATTTTGTTTTATTGTTTTTTTTACGCGAGACAGTACAAGCGCAAGACGCGATTTTTGTTTTCGTCTCTATAAAGAGACTATGTTTCGTACAGGACGATCGGGAATACGCCGATTTCTATTATTTTTCTTTTATCTCTGGGTTCTCTGCGCGACAGAGAATATTTTATACGGGACGACAGTACACGATGATTGTACTTTATTTATTTTTACTCCTCCATGAAGAGGATAATTTTTCCGCGCACGGACGGGGACCATAAAGGGTGCTTCGGGATCAACAAGTCAGGGTAGAATGAACTGAGGGAACAAAGCTAGCCACTTTGCAAAGGGGTACCCCGCTTTTCAGGCCGCTTATCATGCTTACCTCGATTACTAACCATACCCATACATTGTAAATATTCAATTATCGTAAGGTAGTTAGATGGGTAATCTTAATTGAATTTAAGATAAGTTTTAAGATTGAGTTTTAAAATTAGGCAGACTCACCCCAGGACACCAACGAGACAAGGAGCGACTGGACGCCGTACACTTTCCAATCGATTGGATAATTATTTTCCCACTTTCATTTTTTTTTTTGGGTTTTGTTTCTTTACTATTACTCGAAAGCGGTACAATTAATCCCAATCGCTATGTGTACTTATTTTTTGTTTTTTTTGTTTTATTTCACTACGAGCACCACGCTACCGCACGCCATGTACCTACCACACGGGCTACCAACTGCAAGGACAACCATTCGCATCATTGGGCACATCCAGCCTCAGCAACACCACCTCTGCTACCACTGGCCACATACATGCCCAAAGAACTTCCTCTGGCGCCAATATTCCGACGTCAAGCCTCGAACGTCATCATCCTCATAGTTCGACTTAGCAGGCCGCCACGTAAAGGCCCACATATACGAACACATTTACGAAACACAAACCTGGACACATCGAATGGACGATCTACGCCGACCAGTCCAGTCAAGCGATAATAATGGATCGCCTGAACCTCGTATTCCTTTCTACCATGCAATCAAGCTTCATGCAGCCTATACATCAGTAAAGTGACGACATGTCTGACCTCACAACGTGTTACTACATGGCGTCGAACCCAACCTCCGCAGTTAACGAGCCAAAACATCAGACATAGCTACAACTCTGGTTGTAGCCAGCGGCTTTATCAACTCCATCACCATGCGGCCGCTGCATTCGACCAACCAGTTGCCAGGGGCCCATCACAGTGGCAGTAGTGAAGTGCGTGTCCAGAGAACGACATAGTGCAACGATCCGCCCGTGTGTGTAGAATGTTCGGAGACGAAGTGCTAGTTCGTGCGTTCTTTGAAACTCCAATTATTTCGTTCCGTTTGATTTTGTTTTGTCTTGACAATTTCCGCCCATTTTTCATATTATTTTTTTCTTTTCGTTGTTCTGTTCAATTTGACTTCTTATTTCCCACTTGTACTTGTTCAGTCTTCGGGGCGAAGCCTTCTTGGACGGAGGGGCAAATGTCACATAGAAATCGGTTCCCTTAGTAATGGTGAAATGGTGCGCCGAATTCTAGGCCACCTTGGGAAAATTCATTCACCTTACCCTACGTGACTTGAAGACGTCCGGCGGATACCAGGAGTTCTGTTACGGATTGAAGCGTACTCTTACGCGGCTCATGTGCCGAAAACCGCAATGTAAACAGAATTCCTGGAAATGTGCGATCACGCCACCGGAAAATCAGGGGAAGGGAACCGAACTTTCCTCGGTACCAAAGAGGTTTCGCTCCGCAGTCCTGTGGTAGATCGTCCCGTATAAACGATCTCCCTTTACGCGTACCGCCGGTACTTGTAACACTTGAGAAATATTCTAAGTGTCGAAGGCGCGTTATAAGCGATATTTATTTTGTGTTTTATATTTTAATTCTAGTTTCGTTGTGTTTGTGAAAGTTCCAATGTTGGGAGCTATTGGATTAGCAGTTGTATTTTTGGGGTGAGTGAATATACCATTGAACCCATATATTTGTGTCTTACTCGACGAGCATCGTCACGAATTTACGCTACCCTGAGTGAAAACCCCCGCGCCAACTACGAAAAACAGAAATCTAGTTGACATTATGTATTAGAAAAATTACATGAACACCGATTTGCAGTCAGTACCCGCATTCACATTCTGATTTCAAGTCAGTGTGTGTTTGGATTGAAACAATCTATATTGTTGACATTGTCGTAGCTTGAATACTACTTAAGTAACGAAACTCTGGAAATCCGTTAGAATAATTTACCAAAATTGATGTGCTGGTAGAACTCGTTTTCGAATTCTGACGTCAATTCGGTAATCTATTGTAATTCAATGGGATATTTATTAAAAAAGTTACATGAACACCGATTTGCAGTCAGTACCCGCATTCACATTCTGATTTCAAGTCAGTGTGTGTTTGGATTGAAACAATCTATATTGTTGACATTATCGTAGCATGAATAATTCTTAAGTAACGAAACTCTGGAAATCTGTTAGAATAATTTACAAAAATTGATGTGCTGGTAGATCTCGTTTTCGAATTCTGACATCAATTCGGTAATCTATTGTAATTCAATGGGATATTCATCAAAAAATTTACATGAACATCGATTTGCAGTCAGTACCCGCATTCACATTCTGATTTCAAGTCAGTGTGTGTTTGGATTGAAACAATTCATATTGTTGACATTATCGTAGCATGAATAATTCTTAAGTAACGAAACTCTGGAAATCTGTTAGAATAATTTACAAAAATTGATGTGCTGGTAGAACTCGTTTTCGAATTCTGACTTCAATTCGGTAATCTATTTTAATACAATGGGATATTCATCAAAAAATTTACATGAACACCGATTTGCAGTCAGTACCCGCATTCACATTCTGATTTCAAGTCAGTTTGTGTTTGGATTGAAACAATCTATATTGTTGACATTATCGTAACTTGAATAATACTTAAGTAACGAAACTCTGGAAATCCGTTAGAATAATTTACAAAAATTGATGTGCTGAGAGAACTCGTTTTCGAATTCTGACTTCAATTCTGTAATCTATTGTAATACAATGTGATATGTATTGAAAAAATTACATGAACACCGATTTGCAGTCAGTACCCGCATTCACATTCTGATTTCAAGTCAGTGTGTGTTTGGATTGAAACAATTCATATTGTTGACATTATCGTAACTTGAATAAAACTTAAGTAACGAAACTATGGAAATCCGTTAGAATAATTTACAAAAATTGATGTGCTGGTAGAACTCGTTTTCGAATTCTGACGTCAATTCGGTAATCTATTGTAATTCAATGGGATATTTATTAAAAAAGTTACATGAACACCGATTTGCAGTCAGTACCTGCATTCACATTCTGATTTCAAGTCAGTGTGTGTTTGGATTGAAACAATTCATATTGTTGACATTATCGTAGCATGAATAATTCTTAAGTAACGAAACTCTGGAAATCTGTTAGAATAATTTACAAAAATTGATGTGCTGGTAGAACTCGTTTTCGAATTCTGACTTCAATTCGGTAATCTATTTTAATACAATGGGATATTCATCAAAAAATTTACATGAACACCGATTTGCAGTCAGTACCCGCATTCACATTCTGATTTCAAGTCAGTGTGTGTTTGGATTGAAACAATCTATATTGTTGACATTATCGTAACTTGAATAATACTTAAGTAACGAAACTCTGGAAATCCGTTAGAATAATTTACAAAAATTGATGTGCTGAGAGAACTCGTTTTCGAATTCTGACTTCAATTCTGTAATCTATTGTAATACAATGGGATATGTATTAAAAAAATTACATGAACACCGATTTGCAGTCAGTACCCGCATTCACATTCTGATTTCAAGTCAGTGTGTGTTTGGATTGAAACAATTCATATTGTTGACATTATCGTAACTTGAATAAAACTTAAGTAACGAAACTCTGGAAATCCGTTAGAATAATTTACAAAAATTGATGTGCTGGTAGAACTCGTTTTCGAATTCTGACGTCAATTCGGTATTCTATTGTAATTCAATGGGATATTTATTAAAAAAGTTACATGAACACCGATTTGCAGTCAGTACCTGCATTCACATTCTGATTTCAAGTCAGTGTGTGTTTGGATTGAAACAATTCATATTGTTGACATTATCGTAGCATGAATAATTCTTAAGTAACGAAACTCTGGAAATCTGTTAGAATAATTT
>JAIFOV010000650.1:0-52332 GCA_020654155.1 Novius pumilus
TTGATTGATCGACTGGTGGAGGATTTCCGGATCGAGATTGTGGATGATTGCTTGATCGATTCAATCGACTTCCTGATCGAAATTGTCGAAATTTTGGAAGAGAACAATTTGGCGAGCATAATTTCGGTTTCGAAGATTCAAGCGGCCATTTCTTCGCAGCGCGTGGCTTCGCAACGCACCTGGACCAAAGATAAGTCGGTTCGATTAATATTGTTTTCGTTCGAGATAATTCGACGCGGTTTCGGAAAAATAATTGTTTGGACTTTTTTGTTTTGAATCGGGTTCAATTTATTGCTTATTATTACTTTTTTTTTCATTGTTGTTTTCCACGCTATTGGTTGTCAGTGAGTTGAGTTGTAAGGGAAACCTAAGAAAGGGTCAATAAAACGGATTAAAACTACCCTGGTTTTTTTGTCACTCGGACCGTTTTGGCGCTTCATTTAGATAAAGGGACATTTTCCCCCTCGTTAGAACTGAGCTAGTCGCCCTCTTTGATTCTCAACGGAATTTGTCGAGAGGGTAGAGGGTGGTTACAACCTTCACAATTTAGCTTTTTTATTTTTATCAAAACGGATCATAAATATTTTTTAAATTATGAATAATATGTTCTCTCACTATTACATTGTCAATTGAATTAGTAAAAGCAGAAATTTTAGGCTTTAAAAGTTTATAACGACCCATATTTTGTGGAAGTGTAGTATCTATTATTTTTTGTGGCATATCTTTTAAATTATCATCGAATATTTGTACTATTTCCGAATATAAATTAAATTATATTTACATTAACATTGAAAACTGATACCATATAATGAACATCTGAAAAATTATCAATTTCGTGTTGTTGCAAGAGATCGATAATTATTTTTTTATTAGCATTAATATCACCTGTTGATTCCATATCTTTTAGAGCATTAGCAATTTTATCGTTTCCATCTAATCTTAATATACCTATCATTTTTAACTGTTCAACAGTACTGTAACAGCAGTCCTCATAAGTTGTGATATTTTTTAATTCAACCATATTCTGTTTTAATGTTTCACTATTTTGATATAAATCAATAACACTGTTGATATCTATTACATTAACATTAAAAAAAGGAGATTATTATCAATAATACTAAATATTTTATGAGTAACAGAAATTGTCGGTATTCCATTTTTAATAACACCATAACTTAATAATTTATTACCGAAGACACTAGTATCCATCATAATAATTACGATAATAATAATAATAATAATAATAAATTGCCTTTATTCAACTGAATATAAACCTGAGGCGAAGTCTAGCTATTAAGCTACTCCACTCAACCTCAGAATACAAAAATAAAACAAAATGAAAATATAACAAAAAGAATACAAGAAATAACAAAACTAACAGGTTCAGTACCCTACACATGCAGAACAAAAAGAAAGAAAGAAGAAGATAAATTCTGCCCAAATATAAATTGAAATATAAAATTCAAATCATAACATAAATTAAACATAAACTAAAGCTACATACCCACCACATATTCAGACGGAACTTTGCTCTCTTAGAAGCACATCTTTACAAAACCTTTTGAGGAAGTTCAACTTGCTTTTTCTGACTTCAGCAGGAATGCTATTGTACATCATTACTGAGTTGTAGGAGAACGATCTTCGAAAAAGTGAGAGCCGATACCTCGGCAGAACAAGATCTTGACATGCTCTGACATTAGCAGAATGTATATCACTTATGAAGGATAGTTTATCACGAAGATAGGGAGGACTAGATGAGGAGAGCACTTTGAAAACTTGTATAGTCAAAAGATACTTATAAATATTTTCAACCCGCAACCACTTTAACTCATTGATGTAGGGTGATACCCTAGTATAGCGCCTTATGCCATAAACAAATCTGCAACAAGAATTCTGAATTTTTTGCATACGGTATTTACATTCAACTGTTAAACATGGAAAATATACTATTAATGCATAGTTCAGTATTGACAGTACCAGCGATTCGGAAAGCCGCCTACGAAGGAAAAACTCAAAACATTTCGACTCGATACAGCACTCGAAGAGCAAGGTACGACCGCTTAACAATTAATGAGACGTGACTCTCAAACCTCAGCCTATTATCATACATAACCCCTAAATTTTTACTACAAGTGTTGATCCGTAAGGGTTCGTTGTTTATGTGAAGAAACAAATTTTGCTCATATGGTGTCTTTTCGGTAGAGAATATAAGAGCGCTGCATTTACCTGCATTGAGCCTCAAATTATGCCTCCGAGAAAATTTGAAGATTGATTCCAGATCGTTGTTTATAATATCAGTTGTTTCCTGTACATAATTCGGATTAAATGAGTAGTAAAGCTGGGTATCATCAGCGAATGCTCTGATTTTCATATTATCAACGGATTTATACAAATCAAATACATAAATTAGGTATAGAAGGGGACCCAATACACTCCCTTGCGGAACACCAGACACAATGGGAGAAAAGTCAGAAGATTTACAATCAACCACCACACGCTGATACCGGTCACTCAAATAGCTGCGAAAAAAATTGACAGACAAATCATCAAAGCCACAATATTTCAGCTTAGCACAAAGAAGAGCATGACAAATGGTGTCGAATGCCTTCGAAAAATCCAACAGAATGAGAATCAAATCAGAACCAGCGTCCAAAGATTCCAAAATGTCATCAGTCAGACCCAGCAAAAGCGTGCTTGTGCTGAAGCCTTCCTAAAGCCAAACTGAAAATCACCCAGTATACCCGTAGATGATATATAATCGAATACTTGTTTGTATATTATTTTTCAATAATCTTAGATAGAGTAGAAAGAATACTAATGGGTCTTAAGTCAGAGTAATCAGCAGGCTTGGCAATTTTTGCAAGGGGCTTCACAATAGATAACTTCCATGCTGAGGGGAAGCAACCAACCTCCAAGCAGCAGTTCACTATATGAGTTATGTGAGGAAGTATTTTAGGCAGACAAAGTTTTATCATTCTGACGCTAACTCCATCATTTCCAGTCGCATTTGAATCAAGGCTAAGAGCAATAGCTTTTATGTCCTCGTAAGATGCCATGGAAAAAGAAAATGAAGCATCAACATCATGACGGTTATTACTATAATACTGAGTTGCCTCGATGCTATCATCGGAAGCCCGACTGAAAATGGAAGTGAAGTATTCATTAATTGCGGATGGATTCTTTAAATGATTAGGAATTGCAGTGTTCTTATTACGTTTGATATTCATACCATTAACAGCCTTCCATAAGGATTTTGAATTATGTGTAGACTCGCTACAAGCCAAGTAAGCGGCCTTCTCTCTCCTCACTGCACCAGTAACTGTGTTACGCATATCCTTGTAGCTTTGTAAATCATTTGCGTCTTTTGATCTTTTATATTTCTGTAAAGCTTTATCTCTCAGCTACCTAAAATACTCATTCTAATAAAATTAATTGAAATTCCCGCTGTAGCATTTATTGCTTAGTGTTCAATTTTATTTTTATTAAAAAATACAAAATATAAAATGATATAGATTATTCAAAATAAAATATTAATGCCAATTATTCAAACAATAGCTATCATATATCAAAAATCCAATATTGTCAGTTAATAAATTCTTGAATGAAGCAAAACTACCGCTAAGGTCACGAAACCATGGTGATATCATATTTTTAAAAGAATTTATTAACATTGGTTCTGATGGCAAAATTAAACCAATACTAAGTAAATTACCAGCACTCATAAATGTTAATACTCTTTCGCCAATATAAAAACCAGTAACAATAGCAAAAATAATAAATATCTCACATAATAATGGAGAAACATTAATAAATATCATATTTAAATACCCTTCCTTATTTATGAACAATGAGACGGGCCTCGGGTCTTGAGATTGCAATTGACCCAGCTTCTCGGTGAGTACTCTCAAAATTTGTATTTTTTTTTGTTTTTGCTTTCATTGTATAATTTCTTTTCGTTTGTTATTTTTTTTTCATGCCAATTGTAAGGTCGTTGGATTGTGGGGCGAGGTATAGGAATTTATTCGAAACCAGTGGTAGTGGCGAAGGAAGCGGTTCCGGTGACGAGAACGTACCATCCGCTTGTATTATCGACTGCTCTACTTTCCAACCTTAAGAAGTTATGAGGGAAAACGACACTTCTCCACTTCAATCAATAAAAGAGCAAGTTGGTATTCCGCTTGAAGATCTACTCGGTAAAGAACAAGATGAACCGGCAAGCATGGAAGCTGAAATCCCAGCAGCAACCGTTCCCTCAGAAGAGATATTGAAGAGCTCTGTTACCTCTTGGATGAACGAACCGAAAGTCAACGTGGGCATGCGCGGAGGCGGCGGCTTCCTGAGAGGACGTGGCGGTCCAGGCGGTCGCCAGGAGTAGAGTACGACACTGAGAACGGAGAAGCTGGGTTGCGCTGTTCCTTTGGTGGTATCTTTCGTATGGTTTCTTTTTATGTTTATTTTCTCTGTACCTCACACGAACTACCACTTTAGGGTGAGTGTTGTATGAAACAATATAACGTTTGATTCAGGGTCAATCTTTCAATGGTTGGTAATTTCGTTCCGTAGTTTTTCCACCTTTTCGTTTTCCGCGTCAGGCTATTAACGGAAGAGCAAACCAAAAAGCCGGCGAAGAGTGTGACGAGAGAGGAAATCAAAATACACCGCTCATAAGTAGTTTTCCTCAAATTTTCTCGTCACATAAATGGCGATCCTGCCAGGATATTTCCTGCGAATTTTGTAGAATAACTTCGTGTTAATCGTAGTCGCGAAGTTTGATCGCGTATTTCAGAATAATTCCGGTTCGAGTCGACGTCGATGTAATTCGCGAAAACACCTGCAACGCATTCGTTGTTTGTTTATTTCTCGGCGAATTTATCGGAACGCGTTCAAATTACGAGTTCAATATCGTTTTGATAATTTCTTGAACGATCCGAATGATCGATACAATGGCAACCGGAACTAGTTCTAATGACGTAGACTTTGGTGTTGAATCTATGATCCCTGAGAATGTTAACACAGAGGAACTAATCCGGTGGATCGAAAGTTTGAATATCGAACAATTGCCCAATATTATCGAGGGATTTGGATTACCCATTTCGGGAAATATTGCAATATTGAGGAGGCATTTGCGTATGCGAATCGATCCTATTTTCGCAACGGAACAAAATAATCGTGTTCTTGAATCGAACGATGATTGCGCTGGTTATTCTCAAGACGGAAACGCGCAAGTGACCGCGGTCGCCGGTGTAATTCCAAGCGCGTCTACTGCCGAACGTATGACGCAAGCAGGGAACGCTAGCAGATCGAATAGTCCAACTGTCGAATTAACACCTCGATTTTCGGATTTTCCTTCGTTGGTTAATGTCGATCGTGCATTACCGAATGCTGTGGGTGCCATTCCGAAAGCCAATGTTTCGAATTTGCGAGCGGCAACAACACAGAGAATACCTTTGGAACGAAATATGGTAGATTTGCGGAACTTAGGTTGTCGCACTCGTATCAATTTCCGCGAGCCAGTTTTTGTTGGCGATAGTGTTGAGCAATCGCGTGATGCGTCAGATGAATCTTGTCGCCCCAATGACAACAACCCCCGTTTTGATCGGCGTTTTGAGTATGATTTTATAAGACGTGGTACGGAGGGAATAAGAGTTTCCAATCCTCTAGATCCTATAGAACGACTGAATTTCGATAATACGACCGAATAAAGCCGACCATTCCTATCCAGTACCTATTCGTGTTCGATAGTTCCTATTCAGGACACACTTCGAAAGTTAGGTTTGCGGTTCAATGGAGTAGATCGCGCGGAGTCATTTTTAAGTCGTATATTGGAATGTCGTGCTATGTTCCCGGATTCGGACGGCGAAATATTGCGATGCGTTTCGTTTTTTCTTACGGATCGTGCGTGGGAATGGTATTATGCTAAAAAACATGCTTGGCGTAGTTTTGAAGATTTTGTTGAATCGTTCCGTCGTCGTTTCTTGAGATCGTCGTCACGGGCAACTATCCTAAACGAAATTATTAGGCGTACGCAAGGTCCAGACGAACCGGTGCTGAAATATTTAACTAGCATTCAGTGCTTGTCTCGGAAGGCTGCACCTCCATTGTCCGAAAGCGAATTAATTGAATACGCTTATCGAAATCTACTGCCGCGGATAAATCAATTTATCTCATACCGAGATATTCGAAATTTTGATGATCCAGAAGAGATCGCGTCAGACATCGAACAACGTCAGATAACAGGTAAATCATATCTTCCGCCACTGTCGGCCGAGAGATCAGTGTATTCCGATTTAGCTTACCGTAGTCCCAAAAATTCGCGAAATTTCCGTTCGAGTCGAGATCAGCAGGCCGGTTTGAATTTGGTTGTTGATCAAACAGTAGACACCGCTGGATTCAGGGCGGAAAATTTGGACGAAATATTGATAGCGAAATCCGTGGTCGCGGAGAGAGATGATTCGCGTCGTGGAGGGAAATCGGTTATTAAGGATAAAAGTTCGGGGTCTTCCACGGACGTTTTGACATCGCGAAGGAAATTTTCCGAGCCAATTTCCGAGGAAATGGTAGATTTGAAAAAATCCTGTTGGAATTGCGGAGACATTACTCATCGATTCTTACGGTGTCCGGAAAAGCTTCGCCGTTTTTGTTTCGGATGTGGACAAGCGACAGTGCACGTATTGTCAGTCGAAAACGATGAGTTCGGGAAATGCGAACGGGAATCGGTAGTGAGGGCTCCGTCGGTTCCCGTGCAACGTCAAGAGCCCAATGTAAACATTAATAAACCGGTCAGTAGCGTCGAAGTAGGTTTAGATTTCGATCAGGATGGTTTCTTACGCGTGTGGGTTGATGGTGCTTGTTCCTTCAACGGCGAAGATAGGGCAGTTGCTGGAATTGGAGTGTGGTTCGGCGAGTCCCACCCACTGAATTATTCCAAGCAATTACGGGAACACGCGACAAACCAGCGCGCGGAAATTTTAGCGGTTTCGAAGGCTGCAGAATTAGTAAAACACAATCGGCCAAATGTCACTAAATTACGCATATATTCCGATTCAAAACATATTCGAGATTGTTGGCCTATGTGGATTCCGTTGTGGGAAACGCAGGAGTGGACCAGTCGACGACGAAAAGATATCGTAAATCGGGATTTATTGGAGCCTTTAGCAAAGCTTCTGCGTACTTTTGAGGAGGTAGATATTCGCTTCGTACCATCGCATTCGGAAGAGTTCGGAAATACTAAGGCTGATGAGTTGGCTCGCACAGCTGCGCGAGCTAATTCTGAGGCAGATGAAATGCAAGCGGGGATCGTGGCACAAATCTCGTCGGGTCGCGTCAGTCGTGCCAACGGTGTTGCGCCCCTGATACTGGAAATCAAGGTGGCAGGGATTTACTACTCGTGGTTTGATTGATTCGGGAGCAACACGAACGTATTTGAATTCGAACACTTTCAATAATTGTCGGTAATTTGGGAATATCAATCCCAATGAAACGTTGATAGTTCGGTTAGCGAATGGTACCACCGTTACCACTTCGGGTGCAGCAGTATTTGCGTTTGAGGTCGAGGGACGCACTCGTTCGTTGCGAGTTTATTGCATTCCAGATTTGGCCGAATCGTGCGTGTTAGGTTGGGATTTTTTGAAAAAGTTTGGCATAGTGTTAAATTTTTCGGACAGAACTTGGCGGTTTCAGGGGATGCTAAAGAAAAAGTTTTCGTTTAGTCCAGACAGAGTGTCTGCCAATGTTTCGAGGTGTTTCGAACTCGCTGAAATAAGTAATGAACAGAATAACGAACTGCGCGTTATGCTAGATAGAGAAATTTCTTCGCTTCCGGAAAAGCTCACGACAACTCATCTTGCGGAACACCACATCGATGTTGGTCAACACGCGCCAATCAAACAGCGATTCCGTGCAGTGGCTCCCGGTACTTATCAATATATTTGTGGTGAAATTGATCGAGAGTTGTCGGAAGGAATAATTGAACCGTCAACGAGTGCTTGGTCCAATCCTATCGTAATCGTGAAGAGATCGAATGGAAAAAAACGGTTTTGTTTAGATTTCCGAGCTGTTAATAAGATTACGAAGAAAGATAGTTATCCGATACCCTTGATGAATAATATCCTGGATCAATTAAGAGATGCACGTTATATATCCACTATCGCTCTGAGTCAAGCGTATCATCAAATACCGTTATCAAAAGAAAGTCGGGAAATAACTGCCTTTGCCGTTCCGGGTAAAGGGTTGTTCCAATACCGAGTAATGCCGTTTGGTCTTACTGATGCGCCGGCCACGTTCCAACGTTTTGTCGATGAGTTGTTCGGTTCTGACTTTTGGAATAACGTGTTTAAATATTTGGACGACATAATAATCGTATCGGAAGATTTTGAGACGCATATGAAATGCCTGCAACGCGTGCTCCGTCGGCTGAAGGAGGCGAACTTAACCGTGAATCGAGATAAATGCGAGTTCGTTCGTTCCCGTGTGCCGTATCTGGGCTTCATTCTTGATAATTTCGGTTTGCACGTAGATCCGAACAAGATCGCGCCTCTTTTAGACCTGGGTAATCCACGATCGTTGAGACAGGTACGACGGCTCTTGGGAATGGTGAGCTGGTATCGTCGTTTCGTGCCGGATTTGGCAGTTTTAGTGGAACCAATAGCAAAATTAACTCGGAAAGGACAGAAATTCGTGTGGGGATCCGAACAATCTAACGCGTTTAGTCGAATCAAGCAAGTTTTAACTTCTGCTCCAGTTTTGGGATGTCCCAAGTTTGAGCTACCGTTTGTTTTGCAATGTCATGCCAGCACTAAAGGACTGGGTGCCATTTTAAGCCAAGATCATGATGGGCGCGAAACGGTCATAGCCCACGGCAGTCGTATTCTAACCGAGGCGGAGCGAAAATTTTCGGATATAGAGCGTGAGTGTTTAGCGGTAATTTGGGCCGTAATGAAGTTCCGTCCGTATCTAGAGGGCACAACGTATAAAGTTTATACTGATGCCGGAAGTTCACAATGGCTTTTGAACTATAAAAATGCGTCGGGACGTTTAAGTCGTTGGATTTTGGCTCTCCGAGACCAAAATTTCCAAATTTGTAATCGAACGGGATCATCTAATTGTTTGCCGGAAGTTCTGGCGCGTACGCCCGATCAGTTTGATGCGCGGTGCACAATTATGAAGAATGAGTTTAACGATGAATCTGATTCGTGGCACATGAGTCGTTTAAAAGCATTGGAATCGAAACCAGAAAAACATCCTGACTGGAAATTAATAGACGGTCGACTCTATTATTATCGGTCGCGAAATTTATTGAACGAGGTACTGACTGATCGGGAGGCTTGGAAGCTTGTCATTCCTCGGCGATTGCGTACCGGAGTGATAAAAGAATGTCACGATTCCGCTCAGGCGGGACATTTGGGTACTACCAAAACTTGCTTCCGAGTATCGCAGCAGTACTTTTGGCCAAATATTTTTCGAGACGTGGCCAAGTACGTTAAACACTGTGTAACTTGTCAGAAGAACAAAGTAGAGCAAAATTTACCGGCGGGTTTAATGCGAGATCGTGCGGTATCGGAGCCTTGGCAAGTGGTGGCAGCGGATATCGTTGGTCCGCTTCCAAAAAGTAAATCGGGTAACGAATATTCACTAGTTATGCAAGATTTATTCACTAAATGGGTCGAAATTAAACCATTAAGACGGGCTACAGGTGTCAAGATAAAAGAGGCGTTCGATGACCTTATCGTTAACCGTTGGGGTGCACCCGAAACGTTACTTACGGATAATGGTACTGAATTCGTGAATACTAATATTCAAAGCCTAGCCCTAGGCAGAAATATCACCTTGCAAACGACGCCGGCATATTGTCCTCGTGCTAATCCGTCGGAAAGAGTAAATCGCGTACTAAAAACGATGATTGCGCGTTTTGTAGCCGATGATCATATTGATTGGGATTCCCAGATTTCGGATTTTAGATTCGCTTATAATTCCGCATATCATGAGGCCCTTCAAGCTACTCCAGCGTTCCTCAATTTAGGTCGAGAATTGAAACCAAATAATTCGTTGCGGAGTCGAGTAGAGATCGGCTCTGGGGAACCTCAACTTCGTGAGCCTCCGGAAGACTGGAAAAATCGTTTGAGACAAGTTTCGGAATTGCAACGCATTATTGCTTTAAATCTCGGCGCTTCACGTGAAAAGCAAAAGTATAATTATAATACTCGACATCGTCCTATCGCGTTTGAAATTGGGCAGCTTGTGCTCATGAGAAATCATGTACTTTCTTCGTCGACACGAAAATTCACGGCTCGTTTAGCAGAGAAGTTTTCAAGACCGTGTCGCGTAGAACGGGTAATTTCGCATAACATGTATTTCATACGTCATCTCGGAACGGGTAAAAGACATCGAGTTTCCGTTAGTGATTTGAAAGTATTTTATGATCCGGTGCATAAGGATTGAAGTCAGTTAAAATTTATTTATTTTTTTTTTCTCCTCTTTCGTTTCAATTATCCTGGCTTATTTGGTTTATTTATTGCTGTTTAACTTAATTTTATGGCCGAGTTTTGAGAACCAAGATTTTTGCCCCCCTGATGAGACGGGCCTCGAGTTCACCGAGTCGTCTTGAGATTGCAATTGACCCAGCTTCTCGGTGAGTACTCTCAAAATTTGTAATTTTGTTTGTTTTTGCTTTCATTGTATAATTTCTTTTCGTTTGTTATTTTTTTTTATGCCAATTGTAAGGTCGTTGGATTGTGAGGCGAGGTATAGGAATTTATTCGAAACCAGTGGTAGTGGCGAAGGAAGCGGTTCCGGTGACGAGAACGTATCATCGGCTTGTATTATCGACTGCTCTACTTTCCAACCTCAAGAAGTTATGAGGGAAAACGACTCTTCTCCACTTCAATCAATAAAAGAGCAAGTTGGTATTTTGCTTGAAGATCTATTCGGTAAAGAACAAGATGAACCGACAAGCATGGAAGCTGAAATCCCAGCAGCAACCGTTCCCTCAGAAGAGATATTGAAGAGCTCTGTTACCTCTTCGATGAACGAACCGAAAGTCAACGTGGGCATGCGCGGAGGTGGCGGCTTCCTGAGAGGACGTGGCGGTCCAGGCGGTCGCGAGGAATAGAGTACGACACTGTGAACGGAGAAGCTGGGTTGCGCTGTTCCTTTGGTGGTATCTTTCGTATGGTTTCTTTTTATGTTTATTTTCTCTGTACCTCACACGAACGACCACTTTAGGGTGAGTATTGTATGAAACAATATAACGTTTGATTCAGGGTCAATCTTTCAATGATTGGTAATTTCGTTCCGTAGTTTTTCCACTTTTTCGTTTTCCGCGTCAGGCTATTAACGGGACAGCAAACCAAAAAGCCGGCGAAGAGTGTGACGAGAGAGGAAATCAAAATACAACGCTCATAAGTAGTTTTCCTCTAATTTTCTCGTCACAGTGAGGACATTGGAGAACCCACTGGAATAAAGAAGGCGGTCAAAATAATTCAATTCAACAATCCTTATTCGATTAGCGTATCTTTTCTCAGCGAGCAAGAAAATGCTGAACAATTGTACGAAGAGCTACAAATGCATTATAGCCAGGTACAAGAAAAATTTCGTTTTTGGAAAGCAATGAGAAAAGTGGTAGTTTACTACGAGAAGGACGACGCATTCTACAGGGGTTATGTGAAGTCAGTGTGCGGCAACGACTGCGATGTTTATCTGTTAGATTTAGGAACGACTATTCGTGTCAACAAAGAACATCTACGCCGAATATGCCCCTACTTTAAGAAGAAATATCCAAATAATGTCTTTGAATGTCACATGGCTAATATTAAACCTTTGAACGCTGACAACGAATGGGACTTAAAGTCGATTAAATGGTTCAAGGAAATTTTGGAAAATAAATACATTTGTCAACGATGCAAGCAACCATTCAGTTTGTTTTGCAGACGATTGGTACATACAATTGTCTGGAAAAGTGCCTAGAATTTTACCATGTAAACACAATATTTGCGAAGAATGCATACTGCAGTTTCTTGAAAACCCACCTTCACATTGTCCGATCTGTTTTCAAACTTTTGACTGTGATAATGTTAGAGACTTTAGGTATAATTACTGTTTATTGGGTAGAGTACCACACTGTGAACGGAGAAGCTGGGTTGCGCTGTTCCTTTGGTGGTATCTTTCGTATGGTTTCTTTTTTATGTTTATTTTCTCTGTACCTCACACGAACGACCACTTTAGGGTGAGTGTTGTATGAAACAATATAACGTTTGATTCAGGGTCAATCTCCCAATGATTGGTAATTTCGTTCCGTAGTTTTTCCACCTTTTCGTTTTCCGCGTCAGGCTATTAACGGAACAGCAAACCAAAAAGCCGGCGAAGAGTGTGACGAGAGAGGAAATCAAAATACACCGCTCATAAGTAGTTTTCCTCAAATTTTCTCGTCTCAACAACTATAAAATAATGACGCTTACCTTTTTTAATAACTGTTACTTGATTATTGATTGCGTTTTTTTTTTACTAATAAGAAAATTTATATTAGTAATTTTTTCACCATTAACGACAAGTGAACCTTGCATAATTAGTTCTCTTGCTTTTCTTTTTGAATTACAAATTTGATTATTAACTAGAGAATCAGTTATTCGTTCATTATGATTAAGACTAAAATGTGGTACATCTTTTAAAACCTGTAAAATCTCAGATGATTTCATTTGATGAATCCGATCGTGCCAAAAATCATTGGTAATATTAATAGCACTAAAATATCCATTTTATTTTATTTTAATTGCTCATATAAATAATCAAAATATTGTTATTTGTATTAACAAATAACAATATGATATTAATCATGAAATTAAATAATTCTGAAGACATAAATAGTTAAGAATTTTCAGTTTTTATAGATAAAAAAGTATCGCAAAATGCACTTTTTTTTTAAATTGATGTGCTATAATTGTGATAACAATTAAAGATATTTTTCTCCCAAAAAAAATACTTTATAGGCATTTTTCAAGCAGCCAATAAATAAAATGAATACAAGTATTTATAAGCAAAATTCAAAAATAACACCAGAAAAAAATTTACAAAAAAAAACACAAGATGCAGAAAATGAAAAATGTGATGCATCATATTCAAATAAAAAAACTAATGCTAACAATTATATACTTTCATAAACGTTTTCTTTAATCTTAACTTTCTGTTACGTCAATAATAACTTCACTATTATCATCAAGAATTTCTTTAGTTATAAATTGATCAACACTTTCAGTACCAGTTTTATCAGCAACCGTTTCTAAACGACTTGATTGTTTTTCCAACGAAACCAATGTTTTATTAATGCCAACATAAAGATCGTAATTTTCTACTAAACACTGTAAAAAATTATAATTCAATAAGTGAATATGAACGGAAATATTATATGTAAGATTACTATTTCTTTCAATACCAACTTTAGCAATCATATCTTTTTTGATATATTTAAAATACTTTTCTTGTAAATAATTAAAATTTTGAAAATCCTCTGAAAAGTAAGTCACGGCGGGACCGGGAATCGAACCCGGACCTCCAGCTTTACGCGCTATTGCTCTACCATTAAGCTACCCCGACTATGACTTATTTTTCAATTTTTTCCGGCTAACTTAAATAACTTAAATAAGTCATAGTCGGGGTAGCTTAATGGTAGAGCAATAGCGCGTAAAGCTGGAGGTCCGGGTTCGATTCCCGGTCCCGCCGTGACTTACTTTTCAGAGGATTTTCAAAATTATACCCTATCACTGGGTTGGTGAGAAATAACACCTTCTAACATTAATTAAAATTTTATATCAACAGCATTTTTAATTTCAAAAGTAATATCAATATTTTTTCCATGGACAATAACTTGTATGAGTAATTGCTCCTATCTTTTAATCATTATATACATTTTCCCATACACAAATAAATTTTGGAAGATAATAGTGTAATTGAATTTAAATTATTAACAACTAAGCAAAATACCAATTATATTTATAATATGCTTAATATCATCTTCAGTTAAATTAATGATTAATACTCTATTTTTTATTTTTTCATGATTTTTGTTTCAAAAAATTTTGTTTTCCATTAAAAGTAATGGCTGTTTTTCAACGTGAATAATTATAACCTTTAGTGATAGCATTAATATTATGCATTGGCTGTAAATTACTAATATCAGAAGTGCCACCATTAAATAAAGGTCGTTGATGTATAATAGTTCAATTATAACTTTTAGGATCATCATTGAGTTTTACATTACTAATAAAGTTATTTCTAAACATTAGCGCACCTGCATAGTCTTTTCGATATAACTGTGGATTATTATCATGAATAATTTCTCCTTTATTTCATACTTCTTCAATTTGTTGTGGTGTTCAAGTTACTTTACTATTAACAATATTACTACTGTTAATAGTTTGAACAGGATTTGACTTACTAGTTACTTGATTATCAAGTAATTTTGATTGTGGAAGTGCGCTTCCACCAGTATTATTAATAACTATATTTATAGCTTGTGTTGATTTATCGTGTTCATTAAAAAATCGATCTGTAAATGATGGTACAATAGTTTGTTCACCAAAAAGAGAATTTTGTTCAACACTTGCGGGTATTTCTGTTGCTGATAAGGCATTATTATTTGTCAATGATAATGCTTTTTTTCATTTATATCTTAGATTAGCCATTACTAATCATAAAGAAAAAAGTACTAGAAAGAGACTAGGAATTATGGCAAAGCCTCAAGGTAAAATAGAAAATAAATTATTAATAATTTTTTTGTCCATAACATAACTATAAATTTTTTTATAACCATAACTTATTAATAATCCTGAACCAATAAGTAAGACAAGCGAAATTACTACTACTATTAATGCTCATACTGAAGTTATTACTCCATATTTATTTAAAAAAATAAATGGAATTGTAATGAACACTAGAGTAATAACAGAAAAAAATGAAGTAAAAATTGTTAGAACCTGAAAAGTACGAGTAAATGTTATGCCTTTACTATTAATCACTTCAGTTAAAATTGTTAAAATCTCATTAACATTAGTACGATAAAGTATAAGTCATAATACTCAACTTATAATCGAAGTTGTTGCCATTAACCCCGAACTAACAATAATTCCTCAAAGACTATGAGAATTAATGTTTTTAAAATTCTCTTCTGACACTTCCATACTAAAACCTCACAACTTTAAAATCCCATATATCAAATTCTATCATAAATGATGTTTAACATGTTCAACGACAATTATGAAATATAAATGAAAATATAATCTTTATAAAAATACTTCTTGAAAATTGAAATTTAGACTTAACTTAATAAAAATGTATCATAATATTTGGTGGGAGATTGTATAAAATCCGGAATAAATTATTTCATACACAGTCTTATTATAATTTCAGACAAGAAATAATTCGGATTATTATGAAATTGTACTTAAATAATATAATTTGACAGCATACCGATGTTGTCTATAACATTCATTAATATCTATAGATTATAAAATTAGACGAGAATAATTCAGACTGCAATATGCAATTGTATGTTACTCTTAAAACTTTGAAAATATTAATCAACAATAATACTTATTTTTATAATTGAAAAATTCTTATTAAAGTTCCCTTTGATAAGTTATATCTGAGTTATTTTTGCTTCTTCTTTTATTTTTTTAATAACTGTATTGCTGTATTTATTTGATATCATTTAAAATTAATTATTTTTGTATACATATCAATAAGATTCCCGGTCACGCCGTGACTTATTTTCCGAATTTATCATATCAATAATATAGGTTCTACTTCCAATCCACATAACATTCATCTCGATGTTGTTTCATTATTGGAAATATAAGGTATTGATTATCCAACAACTTCACCAGCAACTTTATATACTCTTCCTGCTTTAGCATCTTTAATAAAATCTACATAAATGATTGTTGTTTCTAACATGTATCTTTTCTTTGCTGCTGGTGTTGCAAAAACAAAAGTCATTAATTTTTGTTCATTTTTATCATTAGTAAAAATCATATAGTCATCAAGAACGATTTCACATAGTACACCTTTTACATATAAATTATTTCCATTCAAATGTAATTGTTGAGCTAACTGATTATCGGTAATTAAGCTTCTTTTATCTGCTAAATAAACTAAACTATCATAGAGACCATTAGTAATAAAAAAATTACCATTTGCAATGTTTCTGAATTAAAACAAAGTATTTCAAGCCATTAACATTGATTTTAAATATCCTATTGGTGTTGTATCATCAATATCTATTTCAGTAGCAGATTTTGCAATTGCTTGTCTATCATGAATTGCTAATTTATCTGCTAAATCATTTGCAACTTCATATTGCATACTATCTGATAAATTTTGTCCATTATTTGCATTTAAATCTGCAATAATTGCTCCTGCAAGATATTTTTTAGTTATTTTTCCACTAATTTTATCTGTATCGACATATGGTTATTCATATCTTTTGCTTTTATCATCTCAAGCAATAGTTTTTACTTCCGGTTCTTTTGGTTTTTTAACAATAAACTCAATATTTACTGAGTCAACAATTTCAGTGGGGAAAAAGTTTGCCCATGGATTATTTGAAATTTTGGAAAAGTGTATAAATTCTGGTGCTTCTACTAATCTTTCTGTATTGTCTTTAAATTTTGATTAAATGGTTCTGATATTTTGTTTGTTCCTTTCGTTTATAAATAATTTTTCTTTCTATATTTAATTAAAAAATTTTCTTCATCATTTGTTCTAATAATAATAGTTATTTGTTTATTGCCACTTGTATTAATTGTTTTTTCAAATACTGGTTGCTCTTTAACCGTTTTTTCATTAGTTTCTTTAATTTTTGAATTTTCTAAGTTATTAATTTTAAATTTTAAATACTCATAAAATTCAGCTTCAACTTGATATTTTTTAAATATATTAATCTTTTTTTTTTCAATTTCTCGATTAAGTTTATTTAACTTATTTTCTGCTTCATCAACTTTATTTTCTATTTCTTGTGAAGAAGCATTATTTTTATTCAAAGGTTCAGTTGTTTGTTGAATATTATTTTCTAACATTTACATCACCACTTAATTATTTAATTTCTTCATTAATTTGTTCATCAAGTTTTGCTAATTTTTCTGATGTTTCATAATTTTGTTATTTGCTCCAACATGTTTTGGAGTTGTAATAAATCTTTTCAATAAAACAATTAATTCTCTACAAATTAATATTTATTCAACTTATTTTCTGCTTCTTTAACTTTATTTCCTATTTCTTGTGAAGAGGCATTATTTTCATTCAAAGGTTCAGTTGTTTGTTGAATATTATTTTCATTTTCTAACATCAACATCACTGCTTAAATATTTAATTTCTCTATTAATTTTTTCATTAAGTTTTGCTAATTTTTTTGATGTTTAATAATTTTGTTATTTGCTCTAACATGTTTTGGAGTTGTAATAAATCTCTTTAATAAAACAATGTTCCACTTGTTCCAATAATAATTAATTTATGTATGAGTTCTTTCATTCGAATATTTTCCTTTCAATTATTTTATTTTATAAAGTCATATGACTATACTATAACACTGTTTTTTATCGGGTGTAACGGCCGTCGTCTGTTGGAATTGCTTCCTAACGTTTCGCTTGCTCGAGTGGCAAGCTTCTTCAGAGGTGTCGCCATCTCCGATGCACTAATGAAACTATCTCGTCCTGGGTCTTAGGTTGTATTTATACCTATTTGTGGCTGGGTAGCTTGTTGTCCCTGACGTGTTCGTTGATGACGTGGAGATTGATGACGTGGATATTGATGTGGTGGATATTGATGAGGTGGTTATTGATGACGTAGTTGTTCTGACGTCAGGTGTCGATTTGATTGGATACGTTGTTGTCTTTTTGAGCACTGGGTTCCAGATCTGGTTTAACCTCAAGGTCTCTTCCTTCCTGTTGAAATTATCATGTTTTTGAATCTCAATGGCCTTCCGCACCATTCTGTTATAATAGCCGGTCGACCGTGCAATGAGTTGTGTTTCCTCGAATAAAATGCTATGGCCATCCTCTCCCAATGCATGCTCCGCAACCGCTGACTTCTCCTTCTGTCCTAGACGGCAGTTTGCCTTGTGTTCTTTGACTCTAGTTGTCACTGATCTTTTTGTTGTTCCTATATAGAACTTTCCACAGGAGCACGGTATGCGATAAATATCAGCCGATGACATCGGATCCTTTGGGTCTTTTATCGATCTTAATGCTTGTTGGACCTTAGTTGTTGGTTTGAAAACTGTCTCAATTCTATGCTTACGCAGTATTCGTCCTATTCTATCGGTGATCCGTAGAATGAAGGGTAGATATGCTCTTGATGTTGTGTTGTCGTCTTGGGACCGGCTACTTTTGTTCGTTGTCCTCATAGCCCTCTCTATGTTGGATCTGCTGGACCCGTTCTCTTGAAATGCCGTTTTAAGATGTTCCAATTCACTGGCGAGTTCCAAGGGTCCACATATTTTGTGGGCACGCTGAGTGAGTGTTCTTATGACTCCGTTTTTCTGGCTGGGATGATGATTCGACAAGGCATGTAGATATCTGTCTGTGTGTGTTGGTTTCCTGTAGACCGTGTGACCAAGCCTTTGTCCCCTTCTCTTCACTAGTACATCCAGAAAAGGGAGCTGCTGGTCTTTTTCTTCTTCCATAGTGAAACGTATGTTAGGGTGTTGTCCATTCAGGTGATGAAGGAACCGTGTTAGCTTCTCTCTTCCGTGACTCCAAACGACGAATGTATCATCCACATAACGGAACCAGATTGTCGGTCGATGTGGGAAGATTCGATGGCTGTTTTTCGAAGTGCTCCATGAAGAAATTAGCTATCACTGGACTGAGGGCTTCCCATCGCTACGCCGTCGGTCTGTTCGTAGAAGTTCCCGTTCCACGAAAGTAACTACCTGTGAGACAGAATTCAAAGAGTTTCGTTATGTCCTGTGGAAAAATGTTACTAAAAGTTCCAGGCAATCCTTTAGTGGTACTTTCGTGAAGAGTGACTCCACGTCGAAGCTGACTAGAATATCTTGAGGTTCAATAACTATTTCCTCGATTCTGCTGACGAAGTCTGACGAATCCTTGATGTAGCTATCAGTTTTCCTATGAGCGGTTTCAGCATCGATGCAAGGTGTTTGGCCAGATTGTATGTTGGAGATCCTGGTGCGCTCACTATGGGTCTCAAAGGCACTTCTTTCTTATGTATTTTGGCAGCCCATACAGTCTTGGTGGTACAGCTTCAGTTCTCCAAATTTTCTTTTGTACATCCTGCGTCAGTGAGGAAGACTTGATTAGTTGGTTCACCTTCCTCATTCTCGACGATGTAGGATCCTTTTTGAGAAGACGGTATGTTGCCGGGTCTAGTAGTTCTTTAATTTTAGAGTTGTAGTCCTCAGTTTTCATCAATACCGTGGCATTTCCCTTATCTGCTGGTAGGATGATAATGTTCGAATTGTTCTTCAAGTTTCTGAGGGCGGCAGTCTCTCCTTTGGTTATCTTGCTCACAGGACGTTTCGCTTTTCGAAGTATGTTTGCTGCTTCAATCCGAATCTCCTCTGCGTCGTTGCTTGATAAATGTTTGATTGCAGCTTCAGTATTCGCTATTATTTCTTCTATGGGTAAACGACGTGGCATGATTGCGAAATTTCTCCCTTTAGCAAGTATGGTTGACTCGTCGCTTGTGAGACTTCTTTCGGTTAGGTTGATGACCAGCCTTTTTTGTTTCGACGATTCGTCCATCTCTGATGCTTTCTCCTCTCTCTTCTGGAATTTTTGAAATTTACGAACATGTTGCTCCTTAGTCCGCTGGAGCTCGTTTTCCATGCTAGAGTATGAGATGGCATCAATTTTGTCCCAATCGTCCAGTTGTAGCTTCTTGCTGAGATTCAGATGGAGGTCGAATAGTTCCTTGTCCACTGCAGCCAATTCACGACGGGTACCGTGGATCCTTTCCCTCAGGAAAGCTTTCTCCATCCTGGCGTATATCCTGTCGGCTTGGGCTGTTTTGAAGATCCTTTTTTGTCGAAGAAACCCTGGAACAATATTAAAGTCCCGACATCGGCACAGAAATGCCAATGTCATTAGTAAATGTGCTTTATGTTTTCTCACCTTATCCAGTCGTTGATACTGTTTGCAGATTTCCTCCCCGTAGAGGCGTCTGATGTATTGATTCAAGCTTTCGCGGCCCACGTTCACTATAACACTGTTTTTTATCGGGTGTAACGGCCGTCGTCTTAATGCTTGTTGGACCTTAGTTTTTGGTTTGAAAACTGTCTCAATTTTATGCTTACGCAGTATTCGTCCTATTCTATCGGTGATCCGTGGAATGAAGGGTAGATATGCTCTCATTAAGACGACGGCCGTTACACCCGATAAAAAACAGTGTTATAGTGAACGTGGGCCGCGAAAGCTTGAATCAATACATCAGACGCCTCTGCGGGAGAAATCTGCAAACAGTATCAACGACTGGATAAGGTGAGAAAACATAAAGCACATTTACTAATGACATTGGCATTTCTGTGCCGATGTCGGGACTTTAATATTGTTCCAGGGTTTCTTCGACAAAAAAGGATCTTCAAAACAGCCCAAGCCGACAGGATATACGCCAGGATGGAGAAAGCTTTCTGAGGAAAGGATCCACGGTACCCGTCGTGAATTGGCTGCAGTGGACAAGGAACTATTCGACCTCCATCTGAATCTCAGCAAGAAGCTACAACTGGACGATTGGGACAAAATTGATGCCATCTCATACTCTAGCATGGAAAACGAGCTCCAGCGGACTAAGGAGCAACATGTTCGTAAATTTCAAAAATTCAGAAGAGAGAGGAGAAAGCATCAGAGATGGACGAATCGTCGAAACAAAAAAGGCTGGTCATCAACCTAACCGAAAGAAGTCTCACAAGCGACGAGTCAACCATACTTGCTAAAGGGAGAAATTTCGCAATCATGCCACGTCGTTTACCCATAGAAGAAATAATAGCGAATACTGAAGCTGCAATCAAACATTTATCAAGCAACGACGCAGAGGAGATTCGGATTGAAGCAGCAAACATACTTCGAAAAGCGAAACGTCCTGTGAGCAAGATAACCAAAGGAGAGACTGCCGCCCTCAGAAACTTGAAGAACAATTCGAACATTATCATCCTACCAGCAGATAAGGGAAATGCCACGGTATTGATGAAAACTGAGGACTACAACTCTAAAATTAAAGAACTACTAGACCCGGCAACATACCGTCTTCTCAAAAAGGATCCTACATCGTCGAGAATGAGGAAGGTGAACCAACTAATCAAGTCTTCCTCACTGACGCAGGATGTACAAAAGAAAATTTGGAGAACTGAAGCTGTACCACCAAGACTGTATGGGCTGCCAAAAATACATAAGAAAGAAGTGCCTTTGAGACCCATAGTGAGCGCACCAGGATCTCCAACATACAATCTGGCCAAACACCTTGCATCGATGCTGAAACCGCTCATAGGAAAAACTGATAGCTACATCAAGGATTCGTCGACTTCGTCAGCAGAATCGAGGAAATAGTTATTGAACCTCAAGATATTCTAGTCAGCTTCGACGTGAGTCACTCTTCACGAAAGTACCACTAAAGGATTGCCTGGAACTTTAAGTAACATTTTTCCACAGGACATAACGAAACTCTTTGAATTCTGTCTCACAGGTAGTTACTTTCTGTGGAACGGGAACTTCTACGAACAGACCGACGGCGTAGCGATGGAAGCCCTCAGTCCAGTGATAGCTAATTTCTTCATGGAGCACTTCGAAAAACAGCCATCGAATCTTCCCCACATCGACCGACAATCTGGTTCCGTTATGTGGATGATACATTCGTCGTTTGGAGTCACGGAAGAGAGAAGCTAACACGGTTCCTTCATCACCTGAATGGACAACACCTAACATACGTTTCACTATGGAAGAAGAAAAGACCAGCAGCTCCTTTTCTGGATGTACTAGTGAAGAGAAGGGGACAAAGGCTTGGTCACACGGTCTACAGGAAACCAACACACACAGACAGATATCTACATGCCTTGTCGAATCATCATCCCAGCCAGAAAAACGGAGTCATAAGAACACTCACTCAGCGTGCCCACAAAATATGTGGACCCTTGGAACTCGCCAGTGAATTGGAACATCTTAAAACGGCATTTCAAGAGAACGGGTCCAGCAGATCCAACATAGAGAGGGCTATGAGGACAACGAACAAAAGTAGCCGGTCCCAAGACGACAACACAACATCAAGAGCATATCTACCCTTCATTCTACGGATCACCGATAGAATAGGACGAATACTGCGTAAGCATAAAATTGAGACAGTTTTCAAACCAACAACTAAGGTCCAACAAGCATTAAGATCGATAAAAGACCCAAAGGATCCGATGTCATCGGCTGGTATTTATCGCATACCGTGCTCCTGTGAAAGTTCTATATAGGAACAACAAAAGATCAGTGACAACTAGAGTCAAAGAACACAAGGCAAACTGCCGTCTAGGACAGAAGGAGAAGTCAGCGGTTGCGGAGCATGCATTGGGAGAGGATGGCCATAGCATTTTATTCGAGGAAACACAACTCATTGCACGGTCGACCGGCTATTATAACAGAATGGTGCGGGAGGCCATTGAGATTCAAAAACATGATAATTTCAACAGGAAGGAAGAGACCTTGAGGTTAAACCAGATCTGGAACCCAGTGCTCAAAAAGACAACAACGTATCCAATCAAATCGACACCTGACGTCAGAACAACTACGTCATCAATAACCACCTCATCAATATCCACCATATCAATATCCACGTCATCAACGAACACGTCAGGGACAACAAGCTACCCAGCCACAAATAGGTATAAATACAACCTAAGACCTAGGACGAGATAGTTTCATTAGTGCATCGGAGATGGCGACACCTCTGAAGAAGCTTGCCACTCGAGCAAGCGGAACGTTAGGAAGCAATTCCAACAGACGACGGCCGTTACACCCGATAAAAAACAGTGTTATAGTGAACGTGGGCCGCGAAAGCTTTAATCAATACATCATATGACTATAATCTCAATTTAATGAAGCATTATCATAATTTAATGGCATTTCACTCATATAATCTCACTACCATAATTACTTACATTATCAATAATTAATCTTGCAGTTTCATTAACGAATGATGTTTCTTGCATTTCTTGATTATAATGTGTAGTTTCCATAAGTAATAAATTATGTATAATTTCACTTGCACTATTAATGCAACATTACTTTCTGGATCAGAAACAATTATGTGTTTTGATTCAACATTCGGGTATTGTCTTAGAATGATTGCTCTAATATCATAACTTGTATGAATTGCTTTGGGAAATGGTGATAATATTTCAATTTGATCTTTATTTTCAAACAAAGTAGGTAATATTATCATAAGTCAAATTAACCTTTTTCTACTTCTTCAATTAATAAATTTAAAATATTTTTGCCAAAATCAGATTTTATATAATCAATTCTTTTTGGTTCATTTAATCATATCTTTCATATATTTAAGTAATTTTTATTTATTCATAATTTAACCTTTCTTTCCTAATTCTTTTATTTTGTTTTTGTTTACATAAGTTATTATATTTATAAGCAAAAACTCTACCATAACCACATTTATTATTTTTTTAATTTTTATTATCATTATTTTTGAATGTTCCTTCTTTTATTATTCGATTCTTTCTAATTATTTCTTGTTCTAATGAATAAATATATTCTGACATTCTATTTATTATCAAATTTATATATTCTAATTCTTCATCAATATTATCAAATGCAGTAGTTCCAATTTTATTTTTCAAATTTTCTAATGACTTTTCCATATCTTTTTTCATTACTATGTCACTCATTTGTTTGTGATTTTGATTAAAATTCATCATATTTTCTCCTTTTTGTAGAATATCTTCTATTATTTCTGACTCAGTCATTCTGGTTTTATTTGCTCCAATAAAATTTTGTAATTTTTCAATTTCTTATTTATATTCTTTAGTATTCTCTTTATGTTGATTAATTCTGTCATAAATATATTCTAATGATATATTCTTAATCATTTTTTTTCTTTTCATTTTTTAAATCATTTAACATTAATTGAACAAAATGCACGATTTTTAGGAATGTTTAAAGTATTGAAGATTTCACCAGTTACTATAATTTTATCATTTTTATTCAATAAAAGACATCGATCATAAAGTTTTGGTTTATTAAAAATAGAAGTAACATAGTTTAAACCATTTCATTGACCACGAACACTATAATATAATTCTTCATTACCTTTTTCATAATGATTCGGTTCAATAGTATTACTCAGTTTTACTGTTAATTTAACACAATTTGCTTTCTCTTTCATTTTTATAATTCCTCAGATAATATTGAATATGCTTATATGCATCTTGTTCATGTTTGGTTAGTTTTATATTTCCTTTATAATTTTCTATTTTGTTTTCATTTCTAGGATGATTTTCTAAATAATCTCAATTCATAATATCTTCTACTAACACCATTTTTGCACCAATAATTTTAGGAGTTACTCATGGATTAGTTAATAATTGTTTTGAACTTAAAAAGAAATCTTCTACAATAACTAATATTTTTTTATTGATAAATTGTTTTTTAATTAATTGAAAATATTTTTCATACAATTTTTCACTTTCTAAAGCTGTTTTAGTTTTAAATGTCTCATAAAGAAAATATTATCAGTTTCATTTGAACATATAACAATTCCATTATTTCCAATTCCTGCTGGGTCAATACCAATAATTAAGTCATATTTTATTAATAATCAAATTCTCGATTATTGATTTTTTCAATTAATGAATAATATATGGCATCATTACATGCAATTCTATATCCATCATTTTTATTCTATCTTCTGAATATGTAATTAATTTTTCTTCATATTCATTAATTATTTCTTTTTTAAAATCTTTTCTTAATTTTCTTATATTATTTAAATGTTCTTCTGTTATTTCTTGAATACGTTTTTTATTATATTAATTTTTTTTTTCCTTTTTTTTAAACTTTATTTTAAAGGGTTAAATTCACAAAATTTGTACAAAGTGCATGGCATATACATATACCACATACGTATACCCACGTATATACATGAACACCAATACATACATAAACTTAACAAAATTTATCCCTATCTCCAAACTAGAAGCAAAATATCTCCCTTGAGAAATATTTAATTTTCCCGAGTTCACTCAGTTTTGCTCTTTCCAATCTTAAGAATCTCAAAAAATCGTCTTTTCCTTTGTTGACTTTAAGGTTATATATAATTAGAGCAACTATGAACCAAATCCATGTATTGTTATCTTTCTTTGTCAACAATGCGAATTGTATAATCTCGAAATGTGAAAAGTTTTCCTTATTGACTTGGAATTCGCTTAATATTTGGTTTTTATACCAAAGCCAAGTTTCATTAGCGCGACCACAGAACCACAATCGATGTAGCATAGTATCATCCACATCGGATTTAGAACATTTTGGGGACGATGATAATTTGTGTTGGTATAATTTTTCTTGAGTTGGGATGACTTCATTCAAAACTTAGTATGCTGTAGCTTTCCACTCGGAATCCAACACACAGCCGAAAAGGTTGGACCAGATCTTCTTCCAATTAGAGGCGGGAAATTTTTTTTCTATCGTGTTCTCTTTCAAACGCGTGTTTAGACCCGTTAAATACAACTCTTTTGTTTTAATATGTCCATTTGCATCAGCGATTTTAGAACGGGCTCGTTTCCAGTATGCCAAGATTTTTCCAAATACTTTTGGTAAAGCGTACTCCTTGACACTTGATGTGTCAAAAATTTCCTTCAGCAATGACATATAATGGATACTATTTGGCCTTTCTTCACCAAGTCGGGACTCATTTTGAGTTTTAAGAAACAACGAGATAGATTTGCCCTCTACATTTATCATTTTAAGTCCTCCGTCCCTACATGGGCGCTCTAGTTGTTGTCGTCCAACTCTATACAAGTGTCCTTTCCAAATAAATGTGCCGGATATCTGCACAAATATCTGGGCTGTACGATGGGGTAAGGGTAAAACTTGTGTTATATACCACAATTTTGAGAACATATATGTATTGGTGTACCAAACCTTTTGCATTATATTGAAATTTTTTATTCGCGCCATAAAAATATGTGTTTCAATTTTGTTATGCAGTGATTTCCAGTTTTCTTCCACCATCTCTCCAAACGTTGACATAAACCAAACACCTAAAATTTTTTGTTTATCCACAATGCGAAAGTCAGTTTAAAAGTGAGTAGGATGTGTTTGGCCTAATATAAGTATTGACGATTTGTCTGTACATACCTTTAAGTTTGCAATTCGTTCGAAAATCTCACATACTTGACTGACATTTTGCAAATCCCGATTATTACGTGCAATAATTGTAACGTCATCTGCATAGGCAGATACTTTGATTTCTTGATTTTCTAACGTAATGCCTAACAGTTCATTATCTATTTTTTGTAGGAAAGGTTCTAAAGCAAGACAAAATAGCTCCATGGATAACGGACAGCCTTGTCTCACTGATATTTTCACTGGAAAGAAACTTGTTTGAAATCCATAGATCAATATTTTAGAGCGTGCGTTGGAATAAATATTCACCAGAAGACTTAATACCTTTCCCGAGAAACCTAAGGTTTGAAGGGTGTGGAACAGATAAGTATGATCTAATTGATCGAACGCTTGAAAAAAGTCCAATGCAAGTAATGCAACGTTTGGGAGTCCCTTTTTTTCGGCAAAAAGTACAACATCGCATAGCTTCATAACCGTATTGAAAATCGAGCTTCCTTTTCTTGCTGATTGCAAGTTACTTATTAGGTTTTCAGTATTCATCCTTAGTCACTCAGCAATAATTTTAGCCAACAGTTTGTAATCAGTAAAGCCCGGATGTTAGGCAAAATGCCATAAAATGCCATAAAATGCCTATTTTCGTATTTTCTGTCTATTTTGCCTTAAATGGGATTTTATGACTTATTTCGCCTATTTCGAACAATTTATGATAGTATAAAGTGGGAAACCCTAAGATCTCAGGTAGGCAGGATTGGTACATAGACAAGAGATAGTTCCCTTTTTCTAGGAATTGATACAACAACTGTTACTGATGGGAAAACCTAAAACCAGATACCTATAGATATAAATATATCGTAATACCCATTTCCGTTCAGTTGTTTTTCACCATTCGCCCATTTGGTTCAACTTATCGCCAGCCAATATGCCTAAAGTCAGAGCATCCGAGCAAACAAAATTGAATAAATTAATACTTGAATTCGGTAAAGACGTTTTCAGTAGTGACGGTTCTGTGTTATTCTGCAAAATATGTGACTGTAAAGTGAATTTTGAGAAGAAGTATTTTGTATACCGGCACCTTTCAACAGTGAAACATAAAAATGCTGCTTCGAAAAATTGCGATAGTAAAAAAACGTTTCTGCTTCCGAATTTCGGCGTTATACCCAATCGACAATCCCAATTCTCTTTGGATTTATGTAAAGCACTGATGGATGCGAACATTCCTCTTTGGAAAATCCTTCTCTAAAAGCATTCCTTGAAAAGTACACCAAAGAACACGTGCCAAGTGAGTCCACCCTCCGGAAAAATTATATTGATGTAGTGTTCCAGGAAAAGATGAACAAAATTAGAAAAGAAACGGAAAGTAAAAATTTGTGGGTGTCCATTGACGAAACAACCGATGCTCTTGGCCGCTACGTAGCCAACGTCATTATTGGAACTCTACAATCAACTCACCAGGACTCTAACACGTATTTATTAACAAGTGAAGTACTCGAATCAGCCAATAATTCGACAATAGCCCAATTATTTACCAGTGCGCTCTCATTATTGTGGCCAGATGGAGTGAAACATGACAAAGTGTTGCTATTTGTTTCTGATGCCGCTCCATACATGAAAGCAGCTGGAAAAGTTCTGCAAGTTCTATTTCCAAAAATGGTTCATGTGACGTGTATAGCTCATGCATTGCATAGAGTTGCTGAAGAAGCGCGAAGTTTATTTCACGATGTCGATCTGTTAATATCAAACGTCAAGAAAGTTTTTTTAAAAGCTCCATCGAGGGTGCAAATTTTCAAAGAACTTGCACCAGATCAACCTACAATAACGAGATGGGTACATGGATATCGGCTGCCATTTATTACGCAACCCATTTCGAGAAAATTGTAGAAATAGTGGATCACCTCGAAAATGATGCAGCTTCAATAAAAATATATAAAGATGTTTTGTCCAAAAAGAATATCCAGTCTGATTTAGCATACATACTTGCACATTTTCATTCAATTCCAACATCAATACAAAAACTAGAAGAGAGGAATTTAAAATTACAAGAGCAATTGAACATTATGGATGAAACAATTGAAAGAATCAATCCTGCGCCTGGATTAAAAGGAGAGTTCATGAAAGAAAAATGTGAAAAAGTGTTGCAGAACAATAGTGGTTTGGTCAAGATGCGCGAAATAAATTCGATTTTATTAGGAGATGGGGTCAGCAATTTCTTGAACCCTAACGAAATATCCTCATTTATGTATGCACCTTTGACATCTATTGATGTGGAGAGATCTTTTTCGTTGTATAAACATATTTTATCAGATAGACGACAAAGTATAAAATTTGAAAATTTGAGAAAACTATTGGTAGTTATGTTTAATAAAGAATAAGTATTCACATCGAATGTTTTTTTGTTTTATCTTATCTGTTTTTATCTATCAGTATATAATAAATGCCTATTTTAAATGGCTATTTTGAGTATTTTTATTGCCTTTTCACTGCCTTTTTTCAACGAAGTTATAGTGCCTAAAGTCCGGGCTTTAGTAATCAGTATTGAGTAAGGTGATAGGATGGAAGTGATTCAGTTGACGAGGCTGTGGAATTTTATTTAACAGCACAATAATACCGTCCGCAAAATTTTGAGGGATGCGCAATTCACCATTGAGAAGCCCATTTAAAAATTTCGTTAAATCTTTACCAATGTCGTTGAAAGAGTACAGATAGAATTCATAAGTCAAACCGTCAAGACCTGGTGATTTTTTTTCAGCTGCTCGCTTTAGGGTTTCAATAACCTCGTTCTCAGAAATTGGCAATCCTATATTTTTGTTTTCTTCTAGTGAAATTTTCTTATTTACAATATTTAGTAGTGGCTTAGGATCTTCCAAGGAAAGATTGGGCGGGTTGAATTTATTTTTGAAATGTGAATACGCGTAATTCATTATGTCCTGAGTTGACTCAAGTGTGTCTCCGTTTTCTGTCGAAAGTTTTCTAAAAGACGAACATTTATTATTTCTTGTACGCATTATAACGTAAAGTGAATATTTTTCATGAGTTTGTTCTTTATTTTTGTCTTGAAATTTACGAGGAATATGTTTTTCCCTTAATTTAAGTAGGATTTGTTTTATTTCCCTAAATTCATCAAAACAATCCACACCTTGGTTTAGCTGTTTTTGGAGATCGAAAAGAACGTTTTCGTAAAAGTTCTCGGATATTCCCTCATTCAAGTGCGTACTTTTAAGTTTCCAATAAGACCATCCATGATTTATTGAACCCAAAATTGATGTTTTTTTAATGCTTACTATAGGAGCACTGTGGTCTGAGAATGAAACTGGCTTAATTTCACATGTACTAATTAAATTGAGATTTTCCGTATTCACATAAACGCGATCAAGTCTGGAGGCTGTTTTAGTACTAAAATAAGTGAACTCTTTTTTGTCATGATTAAAGAAACGCCAAACATCAGTCATTTTACAACTATCTATCAAATTCTGTAGCCCATGGGAGATACTTCGCTTCTCACAAAGTGAATCCTTCTTATTAATGATACAGTTGAAATCTCCAATGAGAATATTTGGAATATTCAAACAAAAATGAGGCAAAATTTCAGATTGAAAAAATATCTCTCTCTCTCGGTATTGCTGTGACCCTGATGGGCATAAATGTTTATATACCTTACTTTATCTAACGAAAACGAAATATTCTACCGTCAGGAGAAGACAAAATTTCTGATATTTCATAACCACTTCTGTATATAACTGCGGTGCCTCTATCTGCAGGACCTATATTGGTGAAAATTTGGTATGCCAATGGGCACCCCAAAAGATGTTCATTCACCTCTTGCAGGAATACAATATCTAATGAATTGTCCGATATAAATTGAGATAGACTAGATTGTTTTGTTTTAGATCTGTTGACAGTTCACCCTGTGGTGGGTAGTAGATGAACGAAAACAATAGGTAACCCTAGCCGGTCAGGGTATTGAACTGGAGCAACTACTAACGAAAAGAAGTTTCGGATATAGTATGGTATTTTTTCTTACCGATGAAAAACCAAAATGAAACGAAATGATTAGTTCGTAGGTATTTACTCACCCAACTCAATACAACAAAATCCCAAACTACAATGCCGCGTTCCTGTCGCAACGACCATGCGCACCACGCACCTTCCACCGGAGGTGCGTCGATCGCACAACCCGCAGGAACACATGGTACATCTGAACAAGATCTGATACCATTGATGTTCGCAGAAGCTATATTTTGTGTAATTATCATTATAATTGGAATTGAACAAATACCTTTTACTGTCTAAATTGAGCCATGGGTGCCTATGTCGGCAATAACTTCCCGGCTAGAACAACCAAGGTCTTTCAGCCGGATTGTGATTTTGGGCGTTTTCTTTTCCTCTTCGCTCAAGCTGTATCTCCGTTTCTTCTTTCGCTTTGCTTTTTTCTCCTTCGACTTCTGACTAGATTTCTTCCAGAAAGGCTCTTTCATCTTCTCGTTATTAATTTCGATGATGTCCGGGGTTTCAGCAGGACTTGTGGATTCCACTTCAGATGTATTGTCGGCATTTTCTTTAATATTTTCCATTTCCTTCCTTTCTCGATTTAGTTCGTTGATTCCATTTTCTTCAACCACTTATACCTCTATCTGCTCCAAATTCAGATTATTACTTGTTTCTACTGTCGCAATATCGTTCATTTCCATAGTTGTACTCCCGGTATTTTCAACTACTTCACAGTAGCTCCGAGGTACCGGATTGTACGATTCCTTTTCCAAGTTATTCCTTAAAATATTTAATCGGTTTGAAGACTTAAACGGGCAGTCTTTTCTTTCATGAGATGTATTATCGCAGATCATACAGGTTTTGATCTGATTTTTATATGTGACCAATGAACGAAAACCATTCACAGTAATGTATGATGGAACATTTTTCTTCTTAAGCATTTTAGCTGAACGTACTCCGCTTTCAACAGGAAAGAAATCCTGATGTCCGGTCCAGATTTCTCTTTTGATTTCTTTCACTACACCGTATTTTTCCAGTTCTCTTTTGATGTCAGAGTTATCAAAGTCTACTGGTATTTCATGTATCCTAAGGTAAGTTTCATATTCGTCTTCACTAATAGCAATCAAGTGATTTTCCCGTTCATCATCGACAAATCCTAAAGATTCAGTCTGAAATTTGGCAACTATTGTTTTCACCAAAGTTTCGGAAATCAATTTTACATAAATCTTAGATTTCAGATTATCAAATTGTTTCGCCAGAACTTGATCATTTGTGAATTCCAGTTTCTCTCTTATCCACCTGTGTATATTCAACGCCGATGGCTTCTTTCTCACAGATTTAAAGTCTAGCATTAACGTATTTGTTCGTTTGAAAAACATGTTCGAATTATCAGCACGATATAAACACGACTCTCTCACACACTTGTCGCTTCAACAATCGAATTGATGTGTGTGAGAGAGTCGTGTTTATATCGTGCAGATAATTCGAACATGTTTTTCAAACGAATAAATACGTTAATGCTAGACTTTAAATCACAATCCGGCTGAAAGTCCTTGGTTGTTCTAGCCGGGAAGTTTTTGACGACATAGGCACCCATGGCTCAATTTAGACAGTAAAAGGCATTTGTTCAATTCCAATAATTATGATAATTACACAAAATATAGCTTCTGCGAACATCAATGGTGTCAGATCTAAAACAAAACAATCTAGTCTATCTCAATTTATATCGGACAATTCATTGGATATTGTATTCCTGCAAGAGGTGAATGATCATCTTTTGGGGTGCCCATTGGCATACCAAATTTTCACCAATATAGGTCCTGCAGATAGAGGCACCGCAGTTATCTACAGAAGTGGTTATGAAATATCAGAAATCTTGTCTTCTCCTGACGGTAGAATAATTTAGTTTCCGTTAGATAAAGTAAGGTATATAAACATTTATGCACCATCAGGGTCACAGCAATACCGAGAGAGAGAGAGATATTTTTTCAATCTGAAATTTTGCCTCATTTTTATTTGAATATTCCAAATATTCTCATTGGAGATTTCAACTGTATCATTAATAAGAAGGATTCACTTTGTGAGAAGCGGAAGTATCTCCATGGGCTACAGAATTAGATAGATAGTTGTAAAATGACTGATGTTTGGCGTTTCTTTAATCATGACAAAAAAGAGTTCACTTATTTTAGTATTAAAACAGCCTCCAGACTTGATCGCGTTTATGTGAATACGGAAAATCTCAATTTAATTAGTAGATGTGAAATTAAGCCAGTTTCATTCTCAGACCACAGTGCTCTTATAGTAAGCATTAAAAAAACATCAATTTTGGGTTCAATAAATCATGGATGGTCTTATTGGAAACTTAAAAGTACGCACTTGAATGAGGGAATATCCGAGAATTTTCAGGCGGAACTACGTCATCATTTATATTCAGAAAGTTTTGGGACATGGTGGTTTGAAGTTTTCAAAAGAAGAACAAGAGCATTTTTTTAAGAGAATAGAATTTCATTTACATATTGAAGCCAAAAATACTCGGAACTTTTACGAAAACGTTCTTTTCGATCTCCAAAAACAGCTAAACCAAGGTGTGGATTGTTTTGATGAATTTAGGGAAATAAAACAAATCCTACTTAAATTGAGGGAAAAACATATTCGTCGTAAATTTCAAAACGAAAATAAAGAACAAACTCATGAAATATATTCACTTTACGATATAATGCGTACAAGAAATAATAAATGTTCGTCTTTTAGAAAACTTTCGACAGAAAACGAAGACACACTAGAGTCAACTCAGGACATAATGAATTACGCGTATTCACATTTCAAAAATAAATTCAACCCGCCCAATCTTTCCTTGGAAGATCCTAAGCCACTACTAAATATTGTGAATAAGAAAATTTCACTAGAAGAAAACAAAAATATAGGATTGTCAATTTCTGAGAACGAGGTTATTGAAACCCTAAAGCGAGCAGCTAAAAAAAAATCACCAGGTCTTGACGGTTTGACTTATGAATTCTATCTGTACTTTTTCAACGACATTGGTAAAGATTTAACGAAATTTTCAAAGGGGCTTCTCAATGGTGAATTGCGCATCCCTCAAAATTTTGCGGACGGTATTATTGTGCTGTTAAATAAAATTCCACAGCCGCGTCAACTGAATCACTTCCGTCCTATCACCTTACTCAATACTGATTACAAACTGTTGGCTAAAATTATTGCTGAGCGACTAAGGATGAATACTGAAAACCTAAGAAGTAACTTGCAATCAGCAAGAAAAGGAAGCTCGATTTTCAATACGGTTATGAAGCTACGCGATGTTGTACTTTTTGCCGAAAAAAAGGGACTCCCAAACGTTGCAGTACTTGCATTGGACTTTTTTCAAGCGTTCGATCAATTAGATCATACTTATCTGTTCCACACCCTTCAAACCTTAGGTTTTTCAGGAAAGGTATCAAGTTTTCTGGTGAATATTTATTCCAACGCACGCTCTAAAATATTGATCAATGGATTTCAAACAAGTTTCTTTCCAGTGAAAATATCAGTGAGACAAGGCTGTCCGTTATCCATGGAGCTATTTTGTCTTGCTTTAGAACCTTTCCTACAAAAAATAGATAATGAACTGTTAGGCATTACGTTAGAAAATCAAGAAATCAAAGTATCTGCCTATGCAGATGACGTTACAATTATTGCACGTAATAATCGGGATTTGCAAAAAGTCAGTCAAGTATGTGAGATTTTCGAACGAATTGCAAACTTAAAGGTATGTACAGACAAATCGTCAATACTTATATTAGGCCAAACACATCCTACTCACTTTTATACTGACTTTCGCATTGTGGATAAACAAACAATTTTAGGTGTTTGGTTAATGTCAACGTTTGGAGAGATGGTGGAAGAAAACTGGAAATCACTGCATAACAAAATTAAAACACATATTTTTATGGCGCGAATAAAAAATTTCAATATCATGCAAAAGGTTTTGTACACCAATACATATATGTTCTCAAAATTATGGTTATAGCACAAGTTTTACCCTTACCCCATCGTACAGCCCAGATATTTGTGCAGATATCCGGCACATTTATTTGGAAAGGACACTTGTATAGAGTTGGACGACAACAACTAGAGCGCCCATGTAGGGACGGAGGACTCAAATTGATTAATGTAGAGGGCAAATCTATCTCGTTGTTTCTTAAAACTCAAAATGAGTCCCGACTTGCTAAAGAAAGGCCAAATAGAATCCATTATATGTCATTGCTGAAGGAAATTTTTGACACATCAAGTGTCAAGGAGTACGCTTTACCAAAAGTATTTGGAAAAATCTTGGCATACTGGAAACAAGCCCGTTCTAAAATCGATAATGCAAATGGACATATTAAAACAAAAGAGTTGTATTTGACGGGTCTAAACACGCGTTTGAAAGAGAACACGATAGAAAAAAAATTTCCCGCCTCTAATTGGAAGAAGATCTGGTCCAACCTTTTCGGCTGTGTGTTGGATTCCGAGTGGAAAGCTACAGCATACAAATTTTTGAATAAAGTCATCCCAACTCAAGAAAAATTATACCAACACAAATTATCATCGTCCCCAAAATGTTCTAAATGCGATGTGGATGATACTATGCTACATTGATTGAAGTTCTGTGGTCGCGCTAATCAAACTTGGCTTTGGTATAAAAACCAAATATTAAGCGAATTCCAAGTCAAGGTGGAAAACTTTTCACATTTCGAGATTATACAATTTGCATTGCCGACAAAGAAAGATAAAAATACATGGATTTGGTTCATAATTGCTCTAATTATATATAACCTTAAAGTCAACAAAGGAAAAGACGATTTTTTGAGTTTCTTCAGATTGGAAAGAGCAAAACTGAGTGAACTCGGGAAAATTAAATATTTCTCAAGGGAGATATTTTGCTTGTAGTTTGGAGATAGGGACAAATTTTGTTAAGTTTATGTATGTATTGGTGTTCATGTATATACGTGGGTATATGTATGTGGTATATGTATATGCCATGCACTTTGTACAAATTTTGTAAATTTAACCCTTTAAAATAAAGTTTAAAAAAAGGAAAAAAAAAAAAAAATGGTGTTAGTTATTTATGAAAAGCATTTATAAATGAAATGGAAAAAAAAATCTGATACAAATTGACTTATTTATTTTGATACCTCATTTAATTTTAAAAGTGATAATTATAATAAAATGATGAGTTTATTGAAAGATAATGTTAATAAACAAATATTTAATCACTTGGCTAATAATGAACAAGAAATTATTAATCAAGGAAAAGATTAAAATATTTGCTGTCATGCTGAAAGTACTGTTTCACATTTAGTTAAATCTCTAGAAGGTTATGGTACAGAATCATGTGATTATAAATTATTTGTGAATATGTTAAATACAAAAATTGCTCAAATAAATAATCAAAATATTGTTATTTGTTAATATTATAAAATTTAATAATTGTAAAAACCTAAATAGATAGGAATTTTCAGTTTCTATTAATAAAAACTTATCACAAAATGCTCTATTTTTTTTAATTAATGTGCTATAATTGTGATAACATTTAAAGATATTTTTCTCTCAAAAAATATACTTTATAGGCATTTTTCAAGTAGCCAATAAACAAAATGAATACAAGTATTTATAGGCAAAATTTAAGCATAACACCAAAAAAAAATTTAAAAAAAAACACAAGATGCAGAAAATGAAAAATATGATGCATCATATTTAAATAAAAAAACTAATGCTAATAATTATATACTTTCATAAACGTTTTCTCCAATCTTCATTTTCTGTTACGTGAATAATAACTTCACTACTATCATGGAGAATTTCTTTAGTTATAAATTGATCAACGCTTTCAGTACCAGTTTAATCAGCAACCGTTTTTAAACGACTTCATTGTTTTTCCAACGGAACCAATGTTTTATTAAAGCCAACATGAAGATCGTAATTTTTTATTGAACAATGTAAAAAATTATTATTTAATGAGTGAATATGATATATGATTACTATTTCTTTCAATACCAACTTTAGCAATCATATATTTTTTAATATATTTAGAATACTTTTCTTGTGAATAATTAAAATTTTCATCAACAGCATTTTTAATTTCATGAGTAATATTAATATTTTTTACATGGACAATAACTTGCATGATTAATTGCTCCTATCTTTTAATTATTATATACATTTTCTCATAAACAAATAAATTTTAAAAGATAATAGTGTATTTAAATTTAAATTATTTACAACTTAGCAAAATACCAATTATATTTATAATATGCTTAATATCATCTTCAGTTAAATTAATGATTAATACTCTATTTTTTATTTTTTCAGGATTTTTGTTTTAGAAAATTCTGTTTTCCATTAGATGTAATAGCTGTTTTTCAACGTGGATAATTATTACCTTTAGTAATAGCATTAATATTATGCATTGGTTGCATATTACTAATATCAGAAGTGCCTCCATGAAATGAAGGTCGTTTATGTATAATAGTTCAATTATAACTTTTAGGATCATCATTAAGTTTAACATTACTAATAAAGTTATTTCTAAACGTTAGCTCACCTGCAAAGTCTTTTCGATAAAACTGTCGATTAAAATCATCAATAATTTCTCCTTTATTTCATACTTCTTCAATTTGTTGTGGTGTTCAAGTTACTTCACTATTAACAATATTACTACTGTTAATAGTTTGAACAGGATTTGGATTACTAGTTACTTGATTATCAAGTAATTTTGATTGTGGAAGTGCACCTCCACCAGTATTATTAATAACTATATTTATACCTTGTGTTGATTTATCGTGTTCATCAAAAAATCGATCTGTAAATGATGGTACAATAGTTTGTTCACCAAAAAGAGAATTTTGTTCAACACTTGCGGGTATTTCTGTTGCTGATAAGGCATTATTATTTGTCAATGATAACACAGCCCCACAAAAAAAAAGTGCTCTGACCATGAGAAGTGACTAGGTACAGTTTATATTTTTGGGGTCGCTGATTTCGAATCCGGGGTCCGTTTAACCCAATCAGGTCAACTTTAAGGGCATTTGAAGGTCAAATTTCGAATTAATGTTCAAAGAATCTGAAAAATTCTATATGCCTGTTTTTACGAGTGCTGAATTCAAATATGAACTTTTTTCGAGCCCACCATGTCAGGATCAAGGTTACCACCAAGGTCAAACCCCTAAATTTTGACGATAAGAAATTTTTGACTCCGGATTCTGAAAGAGCGAAGAATTTTACGTCCAAATACATGATGACTTTTTTTTACAACTGACCTCTAAGGGTCACGTGGATGTAATCCAAAATGAGACTCGTTTCCTAGCTTTTGGCTTTTGTAATAGCTTTGAATAGGAATTCTGATCATCTAAACAGTGGTCGGTACGCGTAAAAACTATAGCCTCTTGTGTCAGAATCACCATCATACAGAGGTAAATTAACTTGTTTCCAATAACTTAAAGAGCAGAAATATTTTTAGTTTCAAAAATATCAGCTTCGAGATTGATTTGTCGAAAATCGTAGAGTTTACCAGTGTGTTTGCATCCAGGATACCTCCCCGTGGTGACGGCGGGCAACGGAGTTGTCTCGCTATCCGGCGAAGTTCCTGGATCATGACGCTCATGCCATCATGGCAAATACACTGAGAAAATTTACGATGCAGGGGGTCGGATCCCCAGTATCGGCGGCTGGTGAGGGTAAGAAAGCGGGCCCGCAGGCGTCGTCATCAGGCGACCGCAGCTCCATATTGGTTGGTGACTTGGCTTATTTGGAGTATGATGCTACAAGAAACCAAAGAACAAATGAGACGGCTCGTCACGTTTGTACCAAGAACCGTAACGCCTTCTGTTACATTTGTTGTAAATACGAAGCACCTTCATTGCGCAGGAAAATAAGTGCTTCCATATGTGAAACATACAAAGATATGTTTGGATTGCCTTTGAACCAGGAAGAAACATGGGTTCCCAATATCTTATGTAATTCCTGTTCATTGATGCTAACTCGATGGTGTAAAAACAGAAAATCTTCCATTAAGTACACCACCCCGGCTGTGTGGAAACCAGCTAAATGTGAAAAAGATTGCTATTTTTGTGTTAATAATGTCAATGGTCTAAATGTTAAGAATAAGACAAAATTTGTTTATACCAACGTCACATCGGTACTGTTGCCGACTTTTGCTGAACGCATAAATGCGGATAACGAAACCGAAACGTGTAAGACTCAAGAGCCTGAAAAAATGGAAATTGATAAAGAATTCGTGGAAGAAAATGAACCTGAGGACTAAAGTGATGCTGATAGCTATGATAGTGGTCAGGATTATTGTGGATCGAACTCCGGGAAATTAAAAATTCCGTCACTAATCTCACAATTAGAATTAAATGATTTAGTAAGAGACTTGGGCTTACCAAAAGATAGTGCAGAGTACTTGGCTTCATTTCTGAAGAAAAAAAATCTACTCAAGTCTAAAACTAAAGTATCTGTTTATCGTAACAGAGACTCATCATTTCACAAATACTTTACAACAGATGAAAATTCTTCTCTAGTATATTGCAAGGACATAAATGGTCTTATGAATGAGCTAAAAGAAGATTGTTATAGAGCAGAAGATTGGAGACTTTTCATAGACTCATCTAAAATTAGTATAAAAGCGGTTTTACTGCATAATACGAACAAGTATGCTCCAGTGCCGATTGCTCACTCAATTGTTATGACAGAAAAATATGAGAATATGGAATTCCTCCTAAATAAAATCGGATATGAGAGCCATCAATGGCAGATAAGTGGCGATTTGAAAATAAAAACGATGCTGCTTGGACAACAGTCGGGATTCACAAAATATCCTTGTTACTTGTGTCTATGGGATAGCAGGAATCGCGAAAAACATTATAAGGATTTAGAATGGCCACAAAGACTAAATTTGAAACCAGGTTTGCATAATGTCATCCACAAATCCTTAGTAGATCCTTCCAAGATTCTTATTCCGCCGCTCCATATAAAACTTGGTCTTATTAAACAATATGTTAAGGCTCTAGATAAGACTGGAGAATGCTTCCTACATCTCGTAGCAAAATTCCCGAAAATTTCAGAAGCAAAATTAACAGCAGGAGTATTTGATGGACCCCAAATTAGGACGTTGTTCAAAGATGAAATTTTTGTAAGTAAAATGAATGAGAAGGAGAGATCAGCCTGGTTGAGTTTCAAATCTGTATCACAAAACTTTCTGGGTAATACAAAGAGTCCAGATTACAAAATGATAGTTGCTAAGATGGTAAAAGATTACGAACAACTCGGCTGTCTGATGAATTTGAAATTACACTTCCTCCACTCTCATTTGGATAAATTCCCTGACAATCTCGGGCATTATAGTGAGGAGCAAGGTGAACGCTTTCACCAAGATATCAAGGTGATGGAAACTCGATATCAAGGGAGATGAGATGTCAACATGATGGCTGACTATTGCTGGATGCTGAAAAGAGATGCGTCAACTCCCAAAAAACGCAAAAAAAATCCTTTGCACAGGTCATTTGAGGAAAAGAAAACCCGTTACTATCGCAAACATGAATAAATATAAAAATATATGTGACACTCAGAAAAGAAAAAGAAAAAAACTGATTCAATTTGAAGTAGTGGCTTTTGATTGCAAGCAACTATAGTTGTTATAGTTAGTATATAGTAATTTTTTTCTCCTCCTAAACAGATAACTTTCGAAATAAATCAGCCCTTTTCAGGGCTACATATGATGTACAAAATCCGCTCGTGCAACCTTCTCGTGGTGTACATCGGGTAATGCTAATGCCGACGGTATATGAATCCTCTACATATTAATAGATATATTTCATTAATTTGCGGGCTATGACCTTCGTTTGACCTTGATTTTGACGGGATGGGGTCCAAAGGATACCTGCATCATGATCAGTGAGTCAAAAATATAGAGATCAACTGTTTAGATGATCGGAATTCCTATTCAAAGGTATTACAAAAGCCAAAATCTAGGAAACGAGTCTCATTTTGGATTACATCCACGTGACCCTTAGAGGTCAGTTGGAAAAAAAAGTCATCATGTATTTGGACGTAAAATTCTTCGCTCTTTCAGAATCCGGAGTCAAAAATTTCTTATCGTCAAAATTTAGGGGTTTGACCTTGGTGGTAACCTTGATCCTGACATGGTGGGCTCGAAAAAAGTTCATATTTGAATTCAGCACTCGTAAAAACGGGCATATAGAATTTTTCAGATTCTTTGAACATCAATTCGAAATTTGACCTTCAAATGCCCTTAAAGCTGACCTGATTGGGTTAAACGGACCCCGGATTCGAAATCAGCGACCCCAAGAATATAAAGTGTACCTAGTCACTTCTCATGGTCAGAGCATTTTTTTTTTTTGTGGGGCAGTGTAATGCTTCTTTTCAGTTATATCTTAGATTAGCCATTACTAATCATAAAGAAAAAAGTACTAAAGAGAGACTAGAAATTATGGCAAAGCCTCAAGGTAAAATAGAAAATAAATTATTAATAATTTTTTTGTCCATAACATAACCATAAATTTTTTTATAACCATAACTTATTAATAATCCTGAACCAATAAGTAAGACAAGCGAAATTACTACTACTATTAATGCTCATACTAAAGTTATTACTCCATATTTATTTAAAAAAATAAATGGAATTGTAATAAACACTAGAGTAATAACCGAAAAAATTGAAGTAAAAATTGTTAAAATCTGAAAAGTACGAGTAAATGTTATGCCTTTACTATTGATCACTTCAGTTAAAATTGTTAAAATCTCATTAACATTAGTACGATAAAGTATAAGTCATAATACTCAACTTATAATGGAAGTTGTTGCCATTAACCCCGAACTAACAATAATTCCTCAAAGATTATGAGAATTAATGTTTTTAAAATTCTCTGCTGACACTTCCATACTAAAACCTCACAACTTTAAAATCTCATATATTAAATTCTATCATAAATGATGATTAACATGTTCAACGACAATTATGAAATATAAATGAAAATATAATCTTTATAAAGATACTTCTTGAAAATTAAAATTTAGACTTAACTGATTTTTGTTTTAAAAAATTTCGTTTTCCATTAAAAGTAATGGCTGTTTTTCAACGTGGATAATTATAACCTTTAGTGATAGCAATAATATTATGCATTGGCTGTAAATTACTAATATCAGAAGTGCTACCATTAAATAAAGGTCGTTGATGTATAATAGTTTAATTATAACTTTTAGGATCATCATTGAGTTTTACATTAATAATAAAGTTATTTCTCAACATTAGCGCACCTGCATAGTCTTTTCGATATAACTGTGGATTGAAATCATGAATAATTTCTCCTTTATTTCATACTTCTTCAATTTGTTATGGTGTTCAAGTTACTTTACTATTAACAATATTACTACTGTTAATAGTTTGAACAGGATTTGACTTACTAGTTACTTGATTATCAAGTAATTTTGATTGTGGAATTGCACTTCCACCAGTATTATTAATAACTATATTTATAGCTTGTGTTGATTTATCGTGTTCATTAAAAAATCGATCTGTAAATGATGGTACAATAGTTTGTTCACCAAAAAGAGAATTTTGTTCAACACTTGCGGGTATTTCTGTTGCTGATAAAGCATTATCATTTGTCAATTATAATGCTTTTTTTCAGTTATTTCTTAGATTAGCCATTATTGATCTTACAGAAAAAAGTACTAAAAAAAACTACAAATTAATGCAAAGCCTCAAGGTAAAATAAAAAACAAAACAATAATAATTTTTTTGTCCATAACATAACTATAAATATTTTCATAACCATAACTTATTAATAGTCCTGAACCAATAAGTAAGACAAGTGAAATTACTACTACTATTAATGCTCATGCTAAAGTTATTACTCCATATTTATTGAGAAAAATTAATGGAATTGTAATAAACACTAGAGTAATAACCGAAAAAATTAAAGTTAAAATTGTTAAAATCTGAAAAGTAAGAGTAAATGTAATGCCTTTACCATTAATTACTTCAGTTAAAATTGTTCAAATCTTATTAACATTAGTACGATAAAGTATAAGTCATAATACTCAACTTTTAATCAAAGTTATTGCCATTAACCCCGGACTAACAATAATTCCCCAACGATTATGAGAATTAATGTTTTAATAATTCTCTGCTGACACTCCTATAATAAAACCTCACAACTTCAAGATCTCATATGTTAAATTTTATCATAAATGATGATTAACATGTTTAACGACAATTACGAAATATGAATGAAAATATAATCTTTATAAAAATACTTCTTGAAAATTAAAATTTAGATTTAACTTAATAAAAAAGTATCATAATATTTGGTGAGAGATTGTCAAAAATCCGAAATAAATTATTTCATACACAGTCTAAATATAATTTTAGACAAGAAATAATTCGGATTTTTATGTAATTGTACTTAAATAATATAATTTGAGAGCATACCGATGTTGTCTATAATATTCATTAATATCTATAAATTATAAAATTAGTCGAGAATAATTTAGACTTCAATATGCAATTGTATGTCACTCTTAAAATTTTAAAAATATTAATCAACAATAATACTTATTTTTATAATTCGAAAATTCTTATTAACGTTTACTTTAATAAGTTATGTTTTAGTTATTTTTTTTTCTCTTATTTTTCAATAACTGTATTGCTGTTTTCATTTGATAGCATTTAAAATTAATTATTTTGTATACATATCAATATTATAAGTTCTACTTCCAATCCACATAATATTCATCTCGATGTTGTTTAATTATTGGAAATATATGGTATTGATTCTCCAACAACTTCACCAGCAACGTTACATACTCTTCCTGCTTTAGCATCTTTAATAAAATCTACATAAATAATTGTTCTTTCTACCATGTATCTTTTCATTGCTCTTGGTGTTGCTAAAACAAAAATTATTAATTGTCGTTCATTTTTATCATTAGTAAGAATCATATAGTCATCAAGAACGATTACACATAGTACACCTTTTACATATAAATTATTTCCATTTAAACGTGATTGTTGAGCTGCATCATTATCGGTAATTAAGCCTCTATTATCTGCTAAATAAACTAAACTATCATAGAGACCATAAGTAGTAAAAAATTTACTATTTGCAACGTTTCTGAATTAAAACAAAGTATTTCAAGCCGATAACATTGATTTTAAATATCCTATTGGTGTTGTATCATCAATATCTATTTTAGTAGCAGATTTTGCAATTGCTTGTGTATCATCAATTGCTAATTTATTTGCTCAATCATTTGCAACTTCATATTGCATACTATCTAATAAATTTTGTCCAATATTTGCATTTAAATCTACATCTGCAATAATTTCTCCTGCAAGATATTTTTTAGTTATTTTTTAAATAATTTCATCTGTATCAACATATGGTAATTCATATCTTTTGCTTTTGTCATCTCGAGCAATAATTTTTACTTCCGGTTTTTTTGGTTTTTTAACAATAAACTCAATATTTACTGAGTCAACAATTTCAGCAGGGAAAAAGTTTGCCCATGGACTATTTGAAATTTTAAAAAATTCTATAAATTCTGGTGCTTCTACTAATCTCTCTGTATTTTCTATAAATCTTGATTGAATGGTTCTGACATTTTGTTTGTTCCTTTCGTTTATAAATAAGTTTTCTTTTTATAATTAATTAAAAATTTTCTTTATCATTTATTTTATTATTAATTATTATTTGTTCATTGCCACCTGTATTAATCGTTTGTTTAAATACTGGTTGTTCTTCAACCATTTTTTTGATAATTTTTTCAATTTTCGAATTTTCTAAATTATTAGTTTTAAATTTGAAATAATCATAAAATTCAGTTTTAACTTGATATTTTTTGAATATATTAATCATTTCTTTTTCTTCAATTTCTTGATTGAGTTTACTCAACTTATTTTCTGCTTCTTTAATTTTATCTTCTATTTCATGTGAAGAAGCATTATTTTCGTTCAAAGGTTCAGTTGTTTGTTGAATATTATTTTCATTTTCTAACATCAACATCACTGCTTTAATATTTAATTTCTTTATTAATTAAATTAATTAAATTAAAGTTTTGCTAATTTTTTTGATGTTTAATAATTTTGTTATTTGCTCTAACATGTTTTGGAGTTGTAATAAATCTCTTTAATAAAACAATGTTCCAACACTTGTTCCAATAATAATTAATTTATGTATGAGTTCTTTCATTCGAATATTTTCCTTTCAATTATTTTATTTTATAAACTCATATGACTATAATCTCAATTTAATGAAGCATTATCATAATTTAATGGCATTTCACTCATATTATCTCACTACCATAATTACTTACATTATCATTAATTAATCTTTCAGTTTCATTATTAAATGGTGATTCTTGCATTTCTTGATTATAATGTGTAGTTCCCATAAGTAATAAATTATGTATAATTTCACTTGCACCAGCAATTATGGTAGGTACTGCATAAGCATTATTGAAATCATTATTTATATCCATAGCAACACCACTTGAAATTAAACAACCACCAGTAGCCATATTACAAATCTTTCTTATTGTTACAAATCTATTAGGGAATAATTCAGTTACTCCACTAGTAAGATTTGAAATACCATAAGCATTCAAACTAATATAAGTATCTCAATCCATGAATAAATTATTTTCTTGTTTATTGAATAATTGTAATCATGGTGGTCCTTGTGAAGTCGTAGTTGTAATATCTGTTGTTGTAGTTATAGGAATAAATGTGGTAGTTGTAATTGGACTTTCTGTTGGATTAGGAATCTCTGTATAAATAAATTTTGCATAATTTGCTAATCCAATTGTTCCTAATCCTAGTAATATGTTCTTACTACTATTAATTAATTTATTTTTTACATTTGGAATTTGATTTAAACTTCATATATCTACACCTAATTTTTCACCAAATAATAAACTATTGATTGAACCCAATACTGGATTAACTATCACTTGACCATAAGAAGCACTTGTACCAATCATTGCACAAATTGGACTTATGCCAGTTCTAATTAATTTAGTTAAAGTATAATTTGATTGTGTATTTTCGTTTGGCATTTTAATCTCATTTAATTTTCTTATTTTTTAATGATTACTCCAATTCAAGCTTGATAAACATCATTATCACCAACTATTAATGCAACAATACTTTCTGAATCAGAAACAATGATGTGTTTTGATTTAACATTTGGGTATTGTCTAAAATAATTGCTCTAATATCATTATGTGTATGAATTGCTTCGGGAAATGGTGATGATATTTCAACTTCATCTTTATTTTCAAACAAAGTAGGTAATAATATCTTTAGTTAAATTCACTTTTTTCTATTTTTTCAATTAATAAATTTAAAATTTTTTTGTCAAAATCAGAGTGTTTATAATTATTTTCTATAGTTCATCTAATTATGTCTTTCATACTAACATTACTTGGATAATTTTTAATCATATACACCTTTAACTTTTAAAATATATAATTATTTTACTTTATTCTCTAAAAGATTCTAAACAGGTTCTAGGAGAAGGTTTGAATAGTCTACATTCATATAGTTCATTTCTACTTCCAATGTATAAATCATTACCAAAAACTGAGGTCGATGGTTCAAGTCAATTTAGTCCCACCATTATATGTGAAATTATGAGATGAATAGTATTGTTTATTTTTTCATTAAATAGCCGAAAACAAAATTGGTATATTTAAACAATATATAAAAATAACTTGAGAGATAATTCTCTCATTTTCAATTCTTAAAAACTTATAATTCATCATTTTATCAAACCAGCACTTTATTAAATTAATCTATTATTACATAACTAAATAAAAAATTATTTAGGCTATTGTGCTGGAATTAACCAATAGTATTTTTATTGTGTTCTCTTTAAAAAAAGAGAAAGAAGAAGTTTTTTCTCCCCCATACCCCCTCTTTTTCAAAAAGAAAGAGGAAAGAATTTTCTTTTTTAAGAACCTGTTTAAAATTTTTCATAAAATAGAGTAAAATGATTATTTAAGAATTTGATCTCTTGGGATTTCAGCCAATAACACTCAGGAAACTCTTATCCTTTAATAACTCGAGCTTTCGACAAAACAAATTAAAAAATTAATCCTATGTCATCATCAGGAGCAGCTAAAAATTTTTTGAAATTACATAACGGTCAAAATATCAAAGGTTCTAGGAACTTACGAAATGAGGATATCGTGTATGATGATAATTACGTAAAGACATGTAAATTCGACGGAGACGTGTGAATGAAGAACTTTCAAATTGAAGTTAACTGTCATGTGGAAACATAATTATCAAGATACATTTGAAAATCCTTACAATATCTAGATATCATGAAAAATTATTGTTTTAATTAAGCATTTTCTTGAGGATCTCTTATCATGGAGCGATTAGATGTCCATCGTTTATCCATATCTATTAAGTTCGCATAAATTGAACTAAGATTAGAGATGTCTCTGTTGGAGTTGAGTGCATGATCCTCTTGAGTTATTCTTACCATTTCTAGAAATAATCTTTTACGTAAATCATCTTCTCTGTCCAAAATTTTGATATTGTCCCAATGATTATATATTTTGGAAGTAAGAGATTAAAAATTATCCAAGTATTGTTAGTAAAGAGCAATTTCAGAACATAAGATCCATTTTAGAAAATAGCAAAAAGAAAACAGAACCAAGAAGTAGATTCATATGAAATATTTTGTGCAGTTTTATATGTATTAAAGAGTGGTTGTCAATGAAGAATGTTATCAAAAGATTTTCCAAAATGACAAATTGTATATTATTATTTTCAAGTTGGAAGTAAAAATAATGGTAAAGAACCTAGTATATTACAATTAATTTAAAGAAAGATCAGTTATAAAAGTTCAAGTCAATAATAGTAGAAAAGAACAAACTAGTTTTTTTATAGTTGATTCACAAAGTGTAGAGAAACAGATACTGGTGAAAATAAAGGTTTTAATGCTGGTAAAAAGATTTCAGGGATAAAGCGTCATATTGTTGTTGATTCTCAAGGTTAAACACATTCAATTTACATAACCACAGCAGGAAAAACAGATCGTAATAGTGCTATAATAATGATTGAAAAAGAAAAAAAAAATCTTTCTACTGTGCAAAAAATATTAGTAGATGCTGGTTATACCAGTTATTTTTATGAAATAAAACAATTTTGTATTCGGCCTAATAATAAAGTTGTTGTTAGTGATTTAACTTATGTTCAAATTGATGGTTAATGAAACTATATTTGCTTATTAATAGATCTATTTAACCGCGAAATTACTTAAAGATGCATCATTACTATATCAAGCATTTATTCAATCAAATCGCTGTTTAAAAGATATTTAAATATTTCATAGCGATCGCGGTAATGGATTTAATAAAAAAACTATTGATAAACTTTTATTAGCATTCAACATAACTCGATCTTTAAGCAAAAAAGGATGTTCTATGACATGCCTTAGCATTTAAAATTAATGAAAATAAGATAGCAATTGAAGAAATAATTAAATCAAAAATAATAGCAACACCAAATAAAATTCATAAATAAGGAAATACCGCACTATAAATGGTTGAGCTACCAATGCCAGGAATAGTAATAACAATACAAGCAATAAAAATAGATAAAAATAAATATAAAGTAATTACCACTTGAAAAGATAATCAGCCTTATTGATACACAACGCCTTAGTAGAAAGCTAGTAGCATACTAACTAGTAGGCATTAAGGACCTACTAAGTATGTCGTAATAATAGTCATAAATTTAGTAGATATTAACTAGTGTCGTCTTAGTAGTAAAAATAGATTTGGCAACATTGCGGATATCCAGTTTGACCACAGAAAAAAATTTTTTTCTCACTTCATTGTGTTTGTTGGTTATGTTTATATGTGCATTAACGGTTCTCGTACGTTAAGCCGGAATTTCACTACTCTCGTATAGTCTCTCTCGTGTAGTGTGGAGTGGGTGATTACACTAGTCCCACGCATGGAAGATAGAATACTATCAAATGTATCAAAGCAACTGAGCTATTCAACAGTTGTCCGTCAGTTCGCCACTGCTCTTAGATAAGGCAGTGAAATCCCCACCACTGTTCTGACGACGATCGGACTCGAGCGATCGTGAACACACGAGAAGACAAGAGACAAGAGAAGTCGAGAATGTAAAATTCTAACCATTTGAAATGCACGAGTCCGATACGCTTCGGACGGTCTTCGACACACCACACGAAAATAGTGAAATTGCGGCTTTCGTTTTGATTAAATCAATGAAACAAATTAATTAACTGTTATTAATCAAATCAAAGAGGATCATGGATGATTTAAATATTATTGATGTAAACGAGGAATTGGCAGAAGTAGAAGAAATTGAATTTTCTAGAAACCGAAAACGAAAAATATATTTAGATCGGCAAAATCCATTAGATATTTATGACGATGAACAATTTGAAAAGCGATACAGAATGAGGAAAGATACGGCACGTTTCATTGTTAGTTTAATAGAAGACAAAATTTCTTATATCGGCACAAACCGAGGTCTTCCAATATGCCCTGCAATTCAAGTATTGAGTACTATTCGATACTTAGCAAAAGAGGCATACGGTGTTGATATCAAGGTATGCTTAGTTGGGAAAAACGCCGCTAAACATACCCTAGCTGTCTATTAACTTTTTAGTAGCCTACTAGCGCTAGTAGTCTACTAACTTCGTTTATTAATAGGTATTCTGTTAGTGTACTTCTAGTAGATTCTTAGTAGCTACTAACTTCGTCTATTAATAAGGCTGAATAACTTTTCAATTCAAACTCTAGTTCTACTAACTGGCTTTGATACTAAAATCAATAAAGTACTATCGTCAATTTCAACAAGAAACACTTGTGTTGCTTCAACTGAAATAAATACAAAAATCATAATTGATAAAAGTACCGAGAACGATAATACTTTTCATTGTGGTACATAAAAATTTAATGCTTGATCATAAGTTAATTGTTTTATTGCTTTAGAACCCACAAATAACGAAATTAAAGACCAAGATAAAGTAAGAAAAATTAAAGTTATAATAAAAATAGTTCAAGTTGAAGGAAAAGCAATCATCTTTTCAAAAGTGTAACGAAATATTGGCATTATTTTTCTCCCTCCTCATTTTTATCATTAGCTTCCATAACAATTCGTTCATACATTGTTTGTAAATCAACAATATATGGTTTTAAATAAGTAATGATAATATTAGCATTTAAAGCAATTGCTAATACTTCTGCAACTTGTGCTTCGGTTTTAATATTTACCAATGAACGATTTTCATTAACATCTACCGAAAATTTTTTATCTTTTAATAACGTCAATAATTTATTATTGTTATTATTAGAACTTATTTCATATAATAAATCAGTTTTATTAACCAATACTGTATAAACAACTTTACTATAACTTAAAACAGTTACTTCGTCAGCTAAATTTTGTAATTCAGATAAAATATGTGATGAAATAAAAACAGTTTTACCTTGTTCACGAAGGTTTCTTAAATCACTAAACAATTCTGTTCTTGGTGTTGGATCAAGATTATCGGCTGGTTCATCTAAAATTAAGACACTTGGATTATTTAATAGTGATTGTGCTAATAACACCTTCTTCTTCATACCCGAAGAATAAGCATCAGGGTTACGTTTTTTAAATTTCCATAAATCTAATTCCTTTAAAATCATTTCTGTCTTTTCCCTAGAAATTTTATATTTCAAACCACTAATTTGTCCCATTGAAATTCAATAATCATAAGTAGTAATTCGATTAGGAAATCTTGCAGCTTGTGGAATATAACCTACTTGTTTTTTTCCTTCAACCGTTCATGAACGCTCACCATGAAATATTAAATCACCGTGTGTTTTAACCATAGCGCTAATTAAACACTTAATAGTACTAGTTTTACCTGATCCATTTGGACCAATAAAACCATGAATAATACATTTTTCAACTTTAATAATAGCATTATCAACAGCTTTAAATTTTAAATTTTACTATTGGTTAATTCCAGCACAATAGCCTAAATAATTTTTTATTTAGTTATGTAATAATTAATTAATTTTATAAAGTGCTGGTTTGATAAAATAATTAAGTATAATTTTTCAAGAATTAAAAATGAGAGAAATATCTCTCAAGTTATTTTCATAAAATATACCAATTTTGTATTCGGCCATTTAATAAAAAAAATAAACAAAACTGTTTATTTCATAATTTCACATATAATGGTGGGACTAAATGGACTTGAACCATCGACCTCAGTTTTTGGTAATGATTTCTACATTGGAAGTAGAAATGAAATATATGAAAGTAGACTATTTAAACTTTCTCCTAGAACCTGTTTAAAATCTTTTATAGAATAAAGTTAAATAATTATATATTTTAAGAGTGAAAGGTATATATGATTAAAAATTATCAAAGTTATGTTAGTAAAGAGCACTTTCAGAACATAAGATAAATTTTAGGGCATAGCAAAGAGAAAACAAAACCAAGAAGTTTAGATTTATATGAAATAATTTGTGCAGTTTTATATATATTAAAATGTGGTTATCAATGAAGAATGTTACAAAAAGATTTTCCAGAATGACAAATTGTATATCATTATTCTCAAGTTTGAAGTAAAAATAATGGCAAAGAACCTAGTTGTATTACAATCAATTTTAAAAAAAATCAGTTATAAAAGTTCGAGTCAATAATGATAGAAAAAAACAAACTAGCTTTTGTATAATTGATTCACAAAGTGTAAAGAACACAGATACTACTGAAAATAAAGGTTATGATGCTGGTAAAAAGATTTCAGACATAAAGCGTAATATTGTTGTTGATTCTCAAGATTTACCACAAGCAATTTACATAACCACAGCAGGAAAAAGAGATCGTAATAGTGCTCTAATAATGATTGAAAAAGAGAAAGAAAATCTTTTTACAGTGCAAAAAATATTAGGAGATGCTGGTTATGTTGGTGAAAAATTTGCTTCTGAAATCAAAACAATAATAAACGCAAATGTTGAAATTATCAAACGTAATGAATTACATTCTTTTGTAGTATTACCAAAAAGATGAGTTGTAGAATGAAGTTTCGCATGATTAGAAAAATGCAGAAGATTATGAAAAAATTGCGAACGAAAACTAAACACTAGCTTTCAAATGGTGATTCTTTCTCTCATTTCAATTTAATCAAAAAGATTTTAAACAGGTTCTAAACAACTCAACTCCAGTTAAATACCAAAAACAAGTGTCTACCCAAAAAAAGCCCTAAAAAGGGTTGCCATTCCAATATTTTATTTTGTCAAAAACAAAAAAATGGTAGATGCTTTTATTGACATTTACTATCTTAAAAATAAATCTGTTATCAATTGATAACAGATTTCAAATTAATCATTAATTTTAAGCACGTCCATATGATTCAACCACTAATGCTTCATTAAAATCAGTATTCAGTTCGTCACGTAGTGGATGACGTACATATGTACCAATAAATGTTTTTTTATTGAATTCAATAAATGGTAATGTTGAAGCGTTAGCACCTTATGCTTCAATAATTTTTGCATTTTTTTGTGCTTTTTCAGTAATAGTAATTTTATCTCCTGTTTTAACATGATATGAAGGAATATTAATTTTTTTACCATATGATATATATGATATGACCATGATTTACTAATTGACGAGCACATTTTCTTATTAAAGATAAACCTAAACGAAAAACAATATTATCTTATCTTGATTCTCAGAATACCAACAAGTTAGTACCAGTAGCATCATGAGTTTTTTTTGATTCATCAAATAAATTTTTCATTTGAAGAACATTTAATTCATAAGTGAAACGAATTTTTTGTTTTTCTTGTAATTTTAATCCATAGTTAGAAAGTTTAATTCTTCTTTGGCCGTGTTGTCCAGGAGCGAATGTTGGCTTTTTTCTTTTTGCAAATTCTTCACCAGATTCAAGAATTGAGAAGCTTAATC
>JAIFOV010000179.1:0-52286 GCA_020654155.1 Novius pumilus
ATGTTCATCGATGTTTCTCGAACATCGATGTTGAGGTGCCGATGTCCGATATTTTATGCATCGATGTCAGTTATGAATAACATCGATGGAAACATCGATGTCAACCTCAAACATCGAATGTTTGATGCTTTTTTATTGGGAGACCTATAATTCCCGGTATTTGATCGCATATATGAATATAATTAATACTAATTGAAAACAATTAGAGAAAACTGTTCTATTTTGGAGAATGCAAACATTTCTATCGTACAAAAATAGAAAAATTAAACGAAAGATGGTACTGGAGAACATATTTGAAATTTTCATTTATTCAAGTATTCAACGCCGTTAGTCGCATGAGGTTTGGTAGGTCCTTTAGGCCATATTGTATATGTGTTAGTAAAAATAATATTCAGAGTTGATACATGTTCAGTCAATCAAGTGTTGATTGAATGAACTCGTTTTAATTCAGGAAAAATTGGATTAAACCGATGAAAATTATTTATCTGTATGTATTCTTCATCCAAGATATGTTCCTCATTGATAATATGACTCAGTTCCTTAAGAGGATTAGTCAGGTTGAATTTTGGGAAATTTAGAAAGACAATTTATCTCTATTTTTTTTGTTTTCGAAATTTTGTATTTTTGAATTATTTTGTTTTTTTATATTATTGGCGAATTGCAATTTAATTAAAAGATGGTAAAACGCAGTGATAAAAATGTACCAAATATACTTATTTGTATAAATAAAAAGCTTTCAAATGTCTTGATCTTGAAGTTTTCAATACATTTTAACTTATGACGTAGACAAAAAAACTGACATTTGCAAGATCGTTCTTTTCCAAGAATAAATATTCCTGATTTTCTAGAGACTTCATAGAAGAAAAATTCGGCAAATTGTTACTTATCAACTTAGACGATCAATTTGATGCACAGAGGCAGTGAGAACTAACATATCGAATATGTTCGTTTAATGATTGCGTGAATGAGATACTTTACAAAGGAAAATCAATTTATGTCCGATGGACCAGTAAATGTATAGGTACATATTTGATTGTGCTAAGTACCAACAATTATTGTGACAGGTTTGAATTTTGGATATCGAACGGGTATAATGTTAGCAATATAACTATTTAAAATGCATTTTATCGGTTCGAACGGAACAATCATGATTTTTTCGTTATGATCATAAAATGGCATATTAACAAATATGAAAAAAGAATCATCCAAAGCGAATTCATAATTGAACCTTTGTTCTTGGGCGTTTTTAGGCTACCTACATCTATCTTTCCTTTACATCGCGATATTCAAGAAACATCGATGTTCAAAAATACATCGATGATTTATAACCGATGTTTCCACTACATCGATATCAGCTGTCGATGTTGACATCGATGTGTAACATCGATGTTAAGCTGTCGATGTCCCATCCCTAGCCGGATGTATCAGACATTCCTTTAACCCGGATATTTATGTTTTTATCTTTATTTGCTTTATATGTGCTAATTTCGGCAAAATAGACATTGTCAAACAAATATGTTTGAGGTATGTACCCAATAAAGTGCTTTTTTCATCAAAGTTATTAATTATTGCGGAAAAATAAACAGAAAGGTTAGCCGAGAAGACGTTATTAAGAAAAAGGCGATATTTCCGTTATGCGGATGATTTATGGACTGAAACTTTCAGGAATTTCTCTTCAATACACATCCATTCGAAAAAGATAAAAAAATCAATTAAACAAAACGAGCTGGAGCCTACAGAAACATATGAAATGGTTGAGCCTCCTTCAGTGAGTTGATGCGGTATGATGCTATATCTCCGTTACGCGGATGATTTGTGGACTGAAACTTTTTGGAATACTTCTACAATATACATCCATTCGAAAAAGATCAAAAAATTAATTTAACAAAACGAGCTGGAGCCTACAGAAACATCTGAAATGGTTGAGCCTCCTTCGGTGAGTTGATGGGGTATGATGCTATATCTCCCTTACGCGGATGATTTATGGACTGAAACTTTCAGGAATTCCTCTACAATATACATCCATTTGAAAAAGATCAAAAAATCAATTTAATAAAATGAGCTGGAGCCTACAGAAAAATATGAATTGGTTGAGCCTCCTTCGGTGAGTTGATGCGGTATGATGTTATATCTCCGTTACGCGGATGATTTATGGACTGAAACTTTTAGGAATTCCTCTACAATATACATTCATTGGAAAAAGATCAAAAAATCAATTTAACAAAACGAGCTGGAGCCTACAGAAACATCTGAAATGGTTGAGCCTACTTCAGTGAGTTGATGCGGTATGATCTCCGCTATGCGGATGATTTATGGACTGAAACTTTTAGGAATTCCTATACAATATACATCCATTCGGAAAAGATCAAAAAATCGATTTAACATAACCAGCTGGAGCCTACAAAAACATATGAAATGGTTGAGCCTCCTTCGGTGAGTTGATGCGGTATGATGCTATATCTCCGTTACGCGGATGATTTATGGACTGAAACTTTTAGGAATCCCTATACAATATACATCCATTCGAAAAAGATCAAAAAAATAAATTTTACAAAACGAGCTGGAGCCTACAGAAACATATGAAATGGTTGAGCCTCCTTCAGTGAGTTGATGCGGTATGATGCTATATCTCCGTTACGCGGATGTTCTATGGATTGAAACTTTTAGGGAATTTTCTATTCTTAAATGAAAACCACATAATGACGGATGTTCGGATAATCATTATAGGTCACATAGCATAAATGTGCTATGTCGTCTCTGAGACGACATAGTTTATTGAATCGACCTGCGATAGTCCAGAGGAAGACATAGAGCCATTTGTTGTTAAAATCTTTTATTTCGACCAATATTAATTTGTATATTGATCAAAACTATTCCATCCATTTCGAAAAAGACAAGAAATATGAATAGACCGCGCAAGTGCTTACGTCACCAGACGTGAAATGTCAAAAGCAGTTTCCAAACAAACATTAAATTGCATTGAAAAGCCCATAAGACGAATTTCAAACGCCCTTATTTTCAAATGAGTCATATTTATTGAAGTAAAAATGCTGGTATGGTAAGCAGAAGTGTTCCAGCTTTCATTTGGTGTACTTATATAGCCATTTGTGGTTACCAAATTGGTTGTATTTTAAAATTTGTTTTTTTTTAGGTTATATGAGTTTCGTAGATAAATATCTGTATTTTTTTACGCTCAGGAATGATTTAAGCAAAGACGAACCAGTATGTGTATGAGGTTGATAGCGATGTTGCACCTAGGAAGTGCCGTACTATATTTAAAATTGGTTTAATGGTTTTTGAAAGAACATCTTTACATAAATATGTTTCTGAAGTACTCTTGCTAAATATCAATGCCTAAATAAGTTTTTATAGGAGTAACTTGAGGAATGACAATTTAAAAACAGTTGTTAAGATGATGAACTTGAATTGAAGTAACATATTCCAAAGTAATAATTTGGGTATTCCCCAAATCTAAGGTAGATTAGGTTGCTGGGTTGTTTTATTTTCATAACGTTGTAAAATATTTATTGCTTCCAGTACATGTTTGGGTTGCATATTTCCGAACGTCTTTTTTGGGTACTCGGCAAATAAGGTGGAGATTATTCTTTAAAACACCACAGTGTTCATTCAACTCTATATTTCGGACTTCCCGTGCGGCCCTTCATCAGGATGCTACAACACGCAAAACAGTCAGAAACCTTTAAGCAAGAAACAGATAGAAAACATACAATGATAAGTGATGCTAATTGATGGCAAAAATGCCTGGTGAAGCGATATTTACTTTGTGCTTTGTATTTTAATTCTCGTTTCGTTGTGTTTGTGAAAGTTCCAATGTTGGGAGCTATTGGATTAGCAGTTGTATTTTTGGGGTGAGTCAATATACCACTAAACCCATATATTTGTGTCTTACTCGACGAGCAACGTCACGAATTTACGCTACCCTGAGTGAAAACCCCCGCGCCAACTACGATAAACAGAAATCTAGTTGACAATATCGAGATTATATTTTCTAACAGCATAAGGAAATTTCTTCAGGTTTCGCTAAGAATAATTCCAGGGTTAGGAGACAAAAAAGGAAAAATCATTCTGACGATGAATTATCAAATCCGGCCCAGTGTGTTGAGAGTTGGAATAAAACATTTATTCTGGTAGAAATTCTCGTGGCAGGCCTGAATAGTCCAGGGTGCGGTCACCCCTTTGGAAACAATTGATATATTATAATAAAAACTATAAATTATTGCCGTATTATGAAGATTAATTTGGTGTTATCTGGGAACTCGGCAAAAAAGGGCGTCTATTGTTGGGAAAACAACGCTTGACAATTTTTAAACTCGATATTTCGGTCCTTTATTGGGTCCCTCATCGGGAGATGCTATAATAACAATATTATAACGATAATTTCAAAACATGGAAAAGCTAACTTACAATTGCTTCGTTGCTTTACATAAAGAAGACTAACAACATGTAAATAAACGTGGTCCTGGTTAGTGGAAAAATTTTTTTTTTTTTTTTTTTTTTTTTAATCAATGTCCAAAAACGAAATTTTTTTGACTAATTGACAAAGATAAATTGATTTTTTTGCCATCAAAAATTCATAGTGAAGTTGATATATTTATTTTAGGTCGAGAAAATATCATTATCAGGTAACAGAATTGAAGGAAAGAAGATAGCTGTATATGGAACTTAAACCATTGATGTCTGATCTTTTATTAACAGCAGAAGAATTATTATGAATAAAACACATTTCAAGAAAAGTTCTTTTAAATAAATTGGATTCGGAAGCTAAAATTTTTGCATTTTCAAAATCAAAAATATGGTTGTTAAGTGAAGAATGTTGAGCAAGGGCACACCTTTCAGGTCGAATTCTAACATCACTTTTATGAAGAGCAAAACGTTTTTTAAGAGTTTGTGATGTTTGACCAATATAAACTTTCTGACAATCTCTGCAGGAACGGAGTAAACACAATCAGATCGTGAAAAAAGAGGAATAGAGTATTTTAATTTTGAAAAAAGAAACCGGTTAGTGAACAAATTATATTTAGAAATTTTCAGGTTTGGAATACTAGAGAAAATATGAGTAATTTTGTTAGTTAAACCAGGAAGAAAAGGAAAGGAAGCGAAATTATAATTCAGAACTGATGCGGAAGTTTCTTGTACTACCTCAGGAGAAATTTCTGAATGGGATGTTGATGTTCTTGGTGATCTAAAATGAGTACTATTTTGAAAAATGAGGTTATTTAAAAGGAATCTAGGATAACCATTATCTAACCTAAAGCTTGGCAGGTGATTTGGCGGAGGTTGAGCATTCCGACAACAGATTTGTCCGTGCGTCGTCGACATGTGCTGGTCACTTCATCCATGAATATTATGAACAACAGGGGAGAAAGGCTGTCCCCTTGTCTTACTCCTTTGTGCATGTCGAATTTCTCCGAAGTCTGTCCGTCCAGTCGTACGACCCCTTCCACTTGTTCAAACAAGGATTGAATGGCTCGAAAAAGTGTGGGGGGAGTCATTTTCTTTTTCAGGGCTTTCCAAGTCTCACACCTTGGAATTTCATCGAAAGCGGCCAACAAATCCAAAAATGCTAGGTAGGCCTTTTTACCCCAGCTGATCCACTTATCTGTGATGCAACGGATTGAGAAAATCAAATCTTGTGTTTGTCTGCCTGGTCTAAAGCCGGCTTGTTCTTCATCGAGGTCATTCTCTAGGTGTGATCTTAGTTTCTTTTCCAGAATTCGTGAGTACATTTTTGCTATCACGTCTATGAGACAAATGGCTCTATAATTACTGCATTTGGTCGTGTCACCTTTCTTATACAGAGGGACAATAAGGTTCAGCTGCCAGTCTTTGGGAATCCGACCGAGTTGCCACACATCCTGGAAGAGCACCTTAATTTCTTCAGCTAAGACCCTGCCACCTGCCTTAAACATTTCTGGTACAATCGCATCTTCCCCGGCTGCCTTCCCGTTCTTCATCCTTTGAATGGCATCTTCAACGTCGTGAAAACTGATGCCTTCTTCGGTCTTATGATTGTCCACTTCTGTTTCGTTGACACTCTGATCAATTTGATCTTGATGCAACTGACGGTTTTCTTGAAATTTCTCAGCGTAAAAATCTCTCCAGACTGTAAGAATTTCCTCAGTCGTTTCTTTGAGTTGGTTGTTCGTGTCTCTGATGCTCCTAACTCGGGACCCAGACTTCCCTCTTAAATTTTTCACTACTTTCCAGAATTGCTTGTTATCTCTCGAAAAGTTTTCTTCAAGCTTCTTTCCAAACTCCTGCCACGAGTTTTGTTTTGCTTGATAAACCGTTGCTTTACTCATATTACGTTTCCTAACGTACTCCTCATAATCGGAACTTAGTCTTGTCCTTTTCCATATTTTCCAAGCTTCCTTCTTTTCCGCCACAGCTAGCTTTACTCCCTGGTTCCACCAAACAGTGCTTTTGATGCCTTCTTTTACCCGTTTTATTCCACATACTTCTTCGCAGGCTTGTAAGACTGCAGCTTTCAATCTAACCCATCTATTTTCTATTACATCTCCCTCTACTTCTCGCACGCTCAGCTTTTCTTCGAGTTTATTTTGATACTCACTTTTGCTATTCTCATTTCTCAAGCCTTCCCACTTTATTCTTGTGTAACAGGTTTTCATTTTAAGACTGGCCTTTTTGAACATAGTGTCGGCAATCAGTAAGTGATGGTCAGTGGAAAGTTCTGCGCCTCTTATAACTTTGACATCCAGACAGCAGCTTTTCATTTCTTTGGGGATTAGAAAGTAGTCTATGATGCTTGAGTACCGAGTATTTTCAAAAGTTATTTTATGAATGCGTCGGTGAGGATAATATGAGTTTGCTACTATCATCTGGTTTGTAGCACAGAAGTCAAGAATGCGATTACCGTTGTCATTTAGTGTTGTTTCTCCACTCCATGGCCCCAGAACTCCTCTGTTGGTCAGATAGTCATTACCCACTCGTCCGTTTAAGTCTCCCATAACAAACGATCTTCTTCCACTATTTTCATGCTTGTCAACTTGCCGCTGTAGTTCCTCAAAGAACACTTCTTTTACGGCCACGCTAGAGTCTTCAGTTGTGGCATAAGCTTGAATTAGAGTTACTGGAGTTTGCAGTTCTAGATTGAGTGTGATAATTCTTGGGTTTACGGCCTCCCATGAAGTTACTTTCGAATTGATACCTTCGGAGACAACAAGGCCGACACCTTCCTTCGCTCTATCGCCCCATGGGACCCCTGAATATCTAAGTATGTAATTACCGTGGATGGTCGTACAGCCATTGCCCTTTTTCTTTACTTCACTGAGCCCAATAACATCAATTTTATACTTAATCATTTCGTTATAAAGTTCAGTCTCTTTTCCGGTAATTTTTTTAAAGTTCAGTCTCTTTTCCGGTAATTTTTTTAATGTTCCATGTTGCTAATCTTAGTCCTAATCCGTTCCGGGGTCTGATTCCATTTCTGTTCCTGGTTCTGAGGCTATCTTGATCACTATGAATCATTTATACGCTGTGCGGGTGATTGGCCCAACGACAGCGGGCAGTGGTACACCTTAAAGCACCTGTCCCGTGCTCAGTTTTTTTCGGGGTTCTCTCCCCATTTGACAGTAGCTGTCAAATTTATCAAATTTATCGCGAACATAAATTCATTCAAGTGCGCATCCTATTTACGATGGTCTTTATCACAATAATGTGCGATCATTGTTTTAATAACTCGGTTAGATCTTTCTGCGGGTTTGCACTAGGGGGTATATACAGGTATTGTTCGGTGTTTAATATTTAACTCCTTCATCAACGTTCGGAAACTGCGGCTGTCATATTGACGACCATTATCGGAAATGATGGTTTCCGGACATTCAAACCTAAATATCACTTCTTCTTTCAATGCCTGGCAAACAGTTTGTGCGGTCGCTCGGCGTAAAGGTTTACAAGCAGTCCACTTCATGAATCGGTCATGGAAAACCACCAGATAAACATTTCCTCGGGAGGAACGTGGCAGCGGCCCCACCAAGTCGGTGCTGACAGTCTGCCAGGGCTGTGTATTCCGGGAAGCATGCATTTCTCCAGCAGTCAATTTTTGCGCTGGTTTGAATTGCTGACATGTTACACAACCTCGCACATATAATCCGATTTCTGTAAACATTTGCGGCCGAAAATAATGTCAAGCTATTCGGGCGGCGGTTTTGGCGATTCCCAAATGTCCGGCTGTGGGATTGTCATGATTTTCTTCATGATCGTTACCCAGAGAGACGTTGGTACACATGGTTTCCACGGGTTGCACACCTCAGCGTCTTTCAACTCTGTGTTGTCCCAGAAGTATCGATAAAGTCGATCACCTTCCACCCTGTACTCAGCGTATTTCTTTGGTTCCGCCTTCATCCTTTCCAACAGACCCTGATACCACTCGCAGGCCACGGTGTCCCATTTCCGGGTTAATCCGGCCATGTTCGCCAATGATTCCCGGGACAACGCGTCCGCCACCTTGTTCAACACTCCTTTTCGGTATTTTATGTCGAAATCATACTGTTGTAGAAAAATGCTCCATCGTGCCAATCGTCCACTTGGACTTTGTAGGGAGTGCAGCCATTTGAGACTCTGATGATCGGTGACTACAGTAAACTTCGACCCTTCCACATAGGGTCGCATCTTTCCTATTTCCCACACTATTGCCAGGCATTCTTTTTCGGTGACTGAATAATTCCTTTCGGCCGGGTTGAGCATTCTACTGGCATATGCAATCACATGATCTTGATCTTTTTGTTTTTGGAGTAATGCCGCTCTTATTCCGTGCGCAGAAGCATCAGTTTGCAATTCAAACGGCAGATCGAAGTCAGGGCACGCCAGTACCGGTGCTTGAGTTAAGCGTTCCTTCAATGTATCAAATGCACCTTGTTGTTCCTCTTTCCAACACCAGCGATTATTTTTCTTCAGCAGTTTCGTTAATGGTGCTGCTATGCTGGAGAATCCGGAAATAAATCTTCGATACCATGAACATATACCTAGAAATCGCCTTAATGATCTGATATTCTGTGGTTCTTTCAACTCTTTGATCGCGCTTATTTTGTCGGGATCCGTTTTGATTCCCTCCGGTGTGACTTCGTGTCCTAAGTACTTCAAAGATCTTCGTCCAAACTCGCACTTGTCTGGATTGATTCGGAGATTTGCTTCCCTCAATCGTCGAAGCACGATCGCTAAGTTCTCCAGGTGTTCGTCGAATGTTCGCCCTATCACAATTATGTCATCCAAGTACGCAAACGCTCGTGGCTCCAACTCGGGTCCAATGATCTGGTCCAGAAGCCGTTGAAAAGCGGCCGGTGCCGAATGCAACCCAAACGGCATGACTTTAAATGGAAACAACCCTCGGGATGGAACGGTGAAGGCAGTTATCAGTCGGCTGTTCTTTTCCAATGGTATTTGCCAATATCCCTGTGTCAAGCCTATGGTGGAAATATACTTAGCTTCACGTAGCCTATCGAATATGGCAGAAATATAGGGTAGAGGATACGCATCTTTACGGCTAATGGCATTGATTTTTCGGAAATCCACACAAAATCGCGGTTTTCCATCCTTCTTCTGCACCATTAATATAGGACTACTCCAGGGGCTGTTGGATGGTTCTATTACCCCTTCCAGTAACATCCGGTCAACTTCCTCGTTTATTATTTTCTGGACGTTCGGATTCTGTGGTCTATATCGTTGTTTTATGGGTAGCTTCTGTGACAGGCGGATCGTATGTTGCGTTAACGTCGTCGTACCCTTTATTCTTTCGAACTGGGGCAATTCGCTTGCGAGAAAAGCCCTCAATCGTTCGGCCTCCTCTTTCGTCAAATGACTCGATTCGTGAGCCTCAGCTGGGCTCACCTGATCTATTTCCGGTGTTTTTGGTGTATGTGCCCCAAAACTAATCATCCCATTGGCAGCATCAATAAGCACTCGATGTTCCCTTAGGAAGTCCATTCCCAATACCACATCGGGGTTTAATCCGTTCAGGTACATGAACTCCACCTGAAAGTTTCGTCCTATAAGCGAAACGGGTTGGACGCAAGCGGTCCTAATTTGTACGATCTTTCCATTGGCCAATCGGGCGTTTGGAATGGATGTTCTAGCCAATGAGAGATTTCTCTGCCGACATTCACGCCATAGCCTGTTACCCATATACGAGCAGCTAGCGCCGGTGTCGATGAGCGCTCGGTACTGACGTCCAAACAGTTTTAATTCCACGAAGGGTCGGTTCTCGTGGATGATGATTTCCATATTCGAGACTTCCTTCTTCCGGGCCTGGTATTGTCTTGTTTTCTTCCAGACTCGCACTAGTTTTCCGAACCAGCGCACGTGCAATCTCTACTCAGCGTTCCACGACGACCACATCGTGAGCAGGACAATATTGGTTTGTTATTACATTCCTGCTTCCTATGTCCTGGTTTCCCACATCTCCAGCAAACGAATGTGTTGAGGATGTTCCCATTTCTCGTTCCATTCTGGTCATCCCTCTGCATCTTCGGTCGTTCCTTCCTCATGTTTTGGTATGAACCCACATTGATAGATGACGGTTCCATGCTCCGCTTCGGGACTTCTTCTTTCGTTTGATAAGGTAGCCCCTTCCGCCAGCCATCATTAGATCCGTTGGAAAGTGTCGTTTGGCTTCAGTCAGAAACGTTTCGATTTCCCTCATTTTCCTCAACTTCGTGTTCCCACAACATCCGACGATATTCCGGTACTAAGTTCTTCCGTAACCTCTGCAAATCTTATTCCTCAGTTATTTTCCCGTGTCTCCTAATCAGTGTACGTATATCCGTCACGTATTCCATAACTGTTTCGGTCGGTTTCTGTCGTCGATTGCTGATTTCGTCTTCCATCGTGTCGTAATAATCTACGGGGAAGAACGTCCCCCGAAAATCATCTTCAAATTCCTTCCAATTGTTCCAGTCCTTTCTATTATTGCGGTACCACAGGGTCGCCATCCCGGACAGGACTTGTGGCAGACCGAGAAGAAACCTGTCGGGCTCAGCTTTCAGCTGCTGCCGAACATCATTAACTGATTACAGAAATGAAACCAGGTCAGATTTCCCATCGAAATTCAGGCGATATTTTCCCAAATTTAGAGGTTCCAGGTTAACCCTTGACGTTGTCGCCATTTTCCTCCTGACCCGAGAATTTAAACATACCTACTTGATTCGGTAACGGTGAAGCTCTTCCGCTTCTGATGAATCGGACCAATTTCTTCCTCTTTTCATCAAATGTCCCGGATACTTCTATCCTGAACTTCGTCAGTTCCGCGTCCAAGTCTTCCTTTCGCAACTTGTACACCCATCCGGTTTTGCCATCCATTTGACTCGGTTCCGTTAGGTAGTCGGCGACTTCCTGCTCGGTTTCGGATTCCCCGAACATCTTATCGAACCTACCTGTGGGTTACTGCTAACTCGCTAATGATTCGGTACTCGTTGGCACAACAAACAATCCCGATTAGTGACGACGAAGATTACCCTTCGATCGATTTTCCCAAAACGTTACTTTCGTTTTGATCGATTACCGTCCACCTGATCTCTATTTGTTCAACCGGTCCCGATAAACAATTTTATCTAACCTACCAACGCGTCCCTCTTAACTTGATGCTATTCTTTGCTAATGGTTCGGTACTCGTTGGCACAACAAACCTTTTCAATCGCCTCCAATAACACGACGATCCCGCTTTAGTCGATCCCGATAAACAACGGTCCCGATAAATAACGGTACCTTTTCAATCGAACCCGATAAATAACGGTCCCTGCTCGGGCGTCATTTTTGTGACGCTTTCCTGCTCGGTCGCCTCTTTTATGACGCGACCCCCCCTTTACCGGCCCCTATTCGGATGCCAGGCGGGTAAAGCTTAACAACAAAACTCTGTTCCTATACGGTTGCTGCTATCTGGCGGATGCGCGCGTTAATGCCACCGACTCCAAGGTTGTACTACAGGATGTTAATATGACTAGCGCAGCTTCGTTCGGGGATATTTTCTCGGGCGCCACCTGATTTTAAGTGGTACGGTCCACTTGCGCCGGGGTACACTACAGTCAGAGAAAGATGATTTCCAGCGGTCTGTATTCACCGAGAGAAGAAAATTCCCCAAAAAGATAAATCGATTGAAGGTGTTCGAAATCGACTAAGTGTCCGGCGGAAAAATACTTAAAACTACAATTTACAATTTGTTCACACTATTTACAATTTATCCCACGACGGTAGCGATCATACATCTAAAAAGCCAGAGGGTTAATTAATTAATTCACCAGCGGAAACTTACTTCGCCTGATAAACTAACGGATAGCGAATAGTGAATAGCGAATAGCGAATAGCGGACAGCGAAAAGCGGATAGCGGATAGCGAATAGCTAATAGCGGATAGCGGCTAGTGAATAGTGAACAGCGAATAGCGGATAGTGAATAGCGAATAGCGGATAGCGGACAGTGAATAGCGAATAGTGAATTGCAGCTTGCTATCAATCTATAATGATGGTTCCTTTCGGTTCGTGCAATCTAAATATCCTACTCTTTATCGGTTCAAGGGACCCAAGTGACCGCTATTGAAACTCGTCACTCTATTCTTCCGGATGGTGCCCACTATGACTGCACCTTATTGAAACTCCACAATCAAATCGCCACTCCTCCTGGAGAAATTCGTCGCCCCAACATACAATTACCCGGCGACAACATCACGCCCAACACAAGTGACCGCTATTGACACTCGTCACTCTATTCTTCCGGACGGTGCCCACTATGACTGCACGTTATTGAAACTGCACAATCAAATGGCCACTCCTCCGGGAGAAGTCCGTTAGGAGAACCACCCTACGACAATATCACGTCTAACACAAGTGACCGCTATTGAAACTCGTCACTCTATTCTTCCGGACGGTGCCCACTATGACTGCACGTTATTGAAACTCCACAATCAAATGACCACTCCTCCGGGAGAAGTCCGTTAGACTCAAGGTGCACAAGGAACCGTAGAAATAATATGGCAACGGAAGGGTACTTACTGCGGGTTTCGCTATATCACGGTTTCGCCTCACTCACGCACGGTTCACGTATTCACAGGCAGGATATCTCTCCAGGATATCACTCGTGGATATCTCTCATGGATATCTCTCGTGGATATCTCTCGAGGATATCACTCGTGGATACCTCTCCTTTTATTCCGCGGAACGCGATAAATTTATATACAACCTGTACCGCAGCTCTGAGGCGGGTCTACCTTACAAGGCCATAGTTGCAATCACTCCGAGCGGTGCGGTTGAGCTCGGCCCCTCCAACACCTGCTGGATTTTCGCCGCGGTTCTAATGGGAAACTGTGCGACTACTCACCCATACCCGGGGGATAGCAGTGACCACCTTCAACGCTATTCACGCGAGACCTGAGAGACACCGCCAGGTGGCCCGGTTACAGGGTGTCCCCCACGAAAAATGGAGGAACCCCCGGTATTGTCTCCCAGTACGCGAGTGCCCGAGTCGCCCTGAAGTACTACGACCAGATGCGTAGACTTTGTCCGGTCTACTAGCGGGACGGACGGTGCAGTGGTTCAGCTCGGTTACTACCAGTGTCCTCAGATAACGAGCGCGACCCCTCAAACGCTGACCACCTTCCGCCCGCCGAGGGTTCGTCGGAGCTCTGCAGTCTAAGCTATTCGGTAGTTATCTCACCGACATCGCCTTCAAACAACCACAGAGACGTCTTACCTCTCTGCAAGGGCTTATGTACGCAGAACGACTACGGGATGCTCTCCGTCCACCCAGGGGTCCTATCTAGCTACCCAACTTGCCCCCACGAGGCCAATCCCAATGAGGAGAGCCGGTCAACCAGCACCGGCGGGCTAGCTCCTCACCCGTGGTACATATTCCGACAATGTCGAGCATATGCTAAGCTCCGCAGCTTTGAACAGCGCCTGTTAGCTAGATACTCATCGAGACTATCCCCAAGAGACGGATACCCCTTCCGTCACCGAGGAGACGCTCTCCGTCGTATTTCGCCGTCGACAGCAACTGCCTCCACCGCTTCCAAGCACTTTTAAAAGGCACATGGATCCCTTTACCCAGGTGCAGGCATTGCGCCTGACTTCTGGGATCGAGAAACACGATACCAGTTCTTTCGGGTAAAACGTCGCTCGGCCACCAACCCTGCTCGGTTCTAGTGACTGTCCGACTAGACTCGAAGGATAAACACTTCATCGTCTTCGCGAACAGCGCCGACACCTCAAACGCCTGGTTGGGTCCCGTTTACCTCCTGTATCCCAGCATCAGGTCTAACCCTGAATGATCCAAAGTTCGATTAAGGCGAACATCAGATACAGGCTGCACACAATGTTCACGCATGCCTTACGGTCATGCGAGTTACTCCCGCCTTTACCCGCGCTTGCTTGACTCCTCCGGGAGAAGTCCGTTAGGAGAACCACCCTACGACAATATCACGTCTAACACAAGTGACCGCTATTGAAACTCGTCACTCTATTCTTCCGGACGGTGCCCACTATGACTGCACGTTATTGAAACTCCACAATCAAATGACCACTCCTCCGGGAGAAGTCCGTTAGACTCAAGGTGCACAAGGAACCGTAGAAATAATATGGCAACGGAAGGGTACTTACTGCGGGTTTCGCTATATCACGGTTTCGCCTCACTCACGCACGGTTCACGTATTCACAGGCAGGATATCTCTCCAGGATATCACTCGTGGATATCTCTCATGGATATCTCTCGTGGATATCTCTCGAGGATATCACTCGTGGATACCTCTCCTTTTATTCCGCGGAACGCGATAAATTTATATACAACCTGTACCGCAGCTCTGAGGCGGGTCTACCTCTATTAAGCGGCTGGTACTGCCGTGCATTGCGATGTATCATTTCCTAACAATCACAAAGCTAAACCATGTATCTCGGTGCCCTCGACTTCTTCGTCCGACGGTACGACGATAAGGGTTATTCCCGCACTGCGACTTCAGCGCCACCCATCGGTCGGACCAACAATCTGGAGACTACTAGATGTCGCTCCACATTGTCCGCCATTCTTCTTGTCAGTATCGGTTCGCTAATTATTCTAGTAACGTTGCGTGATTTCAGAACGCATCGTTACAGATGTGACGTCGAGTGAATACAATATGTCATCGGGCTGTAAAATAATATCATTGAGTGTTAGTTTCAAGTCGTATGCGTCCCCATTAAATTATATATATAAATGTGACATTCACAAGGGAATATGTAAAAGTATTAAATCAATGTAAATGATAAACTAAAAATTATCTCAGAATGATATTATATGTGAGAGAACGAAACATTTTGGCAGGGTATAACATTATAATACTTAAATTATCGATATGATAGATGGATTTAACAAGAAAAATATTTATTTATTTCATTTTTCAATTTTCCATATTGTTTTTTTTTTGAATTTTGTATTCAAACCCTAACGTTTGCCTTTCTACTCTTGCGTTTCTCAAGGTTATATCATCTGAAGGAATGATCATATTTCTTATACATATGAGTGCCGTAGCAATGATTCCCAAAATATATATTACCATCATCATATATATTTTGTTGTGGTCTAACATTATCACCAAGCAGTGCTACGACCAGTCTATCCTCTTCTGAAGTGCTAGTTTGCACAAATGGACCACCTTCAGTTCTATTCATGTCTGCCTACATGAACGAAGAATTATTGTAGTTTGGGTGATGAATTAAAAGATTGATTATCTATGTAAATGCAACTCACAATTCCAGCCCTCTTGGGCTCCTGTAGTTATTCTATCCGAGTATTGTTCTCTCTAGAAATAATCAATGAAAATAAAAAATTACTTTCTATATATCACTCACACATTGTCTCGCAAACTCTTTCCTTGCAGACCTTTTTGCATTATTGTACAGCTGTTTGAGAAGAATAGGGGTTCGAAGTTCGTTTGTTTGAGCGTTATATTTTATGGTAATGGACTCCCAAGTGGTGTTTTTTTGTTGGACCGTCACTTTGTCCGTTGCTTTAGAGTTTATGATTGAATTTTTCCTGAAAATGAACAAAGAAGGACTGGTATAGAGGAGAGAAGGAAGTCAGCATGAAATTTACGGAGATTTAAACATCGAGGTCAAATTTCAACATCGATGTCAAAATTTAACAAATTGGTTATTTTAACACGTTGTTGTTTACGCTTGCCCGACTCACAAAAGTGAGTGGGCATAAAGCGTCATACCTTGCCGTCGTTCAGCGATCGAGATAGTATGTGCGTATGTATGTATGTGTGTGTGTGTATGTGTGTGCGGCAAAACGTTCTGTTCACGCTACAGGCTGAACGGCGCTACCTGGAACAACGAAAGGAAAAGATGAACAGTAACTGTCTCCAGGTCTGATTCTTTATTCCATCGCAATCGGAGAATTGTTTCCCGAAATATACTTAAAAAGAGCTACGGGTTCTAAATTCGGCAAAAATGTACCTAAAAATGTATTCTTCAGGTAGAATGAGTAAACGAATGGAAACTTGGCAAGAATTTCGAGATTTGATCAAAAAAAAACGAAAATGAATGGTGCTGTTGCAGACCGCGGCACGAAACTTCTCTATATTAAATAAAAATCTTGATTGAAGTATTTTTGGTAGGAATATCTAAGTCGTGGTGTTCATAGATTATGAGAAAAAAATTCAAAATCCCAAAAATTTACGATTTCGCCGAATATTTCACACCTAGCATGGCACCCTCAACAGTCAACGCTCCCAAATTTACCGGCGATCAAAGCCCATCCTGGTCTGACTCCAAACGACTTTCGATTGTTAAAGAGGAGAATCTGGATCTGGAGGACCGTTTGGAGCGTCTTAAATGTACCTCACAATGTAACAACATTGATTGGGAGGAACCAGAAGATTACGATTACGAACAGTCGGACGATTCTCGTTGAAGGAAAGAGAACAGACTCCATAAGTTGGCAGATTATCAACGACAATCATTCAATGCGACTGTCTCCTTTTCTCGGTGACAAGGTACTGGATATCAGAATCAGTATTATGGTTTCACCAAGATCGAAGTTGGGTTGTGGTATCTGCAAGGGACCGAAATGAAAGCCGAGAATATTCGTGCTGTTTACAAAAGACGACGGAATTGCGAAAGAAGCCGGTTTGAGACCGGGCGACCAAATATTGTCGTGCAATAACGTATATTTCAGCGATATAACTTTCAACCTTCCTCATGAAAATGTTTGGACGACAGGATCTCGTCGTGAGGAAGCATGCCGCATCCGAAATGTTCCCGGAGAGTCGATTGGTTACAACAGCTCTTCCAGTTCAGTAATCGGCGATCAAAGCCCATCCTGGTCTGACTCCAAACAACTTTCGGTTGTTAAAGAGGACAATCTGGATTTGGAGGGCCATCTGGATCGTCTTAAATGTACTTCACAATGGAACAACTTTGAGTGGGAGGAACCAGAAGATTACGATAAACCATTCTTCAAGCCTACGATCATAACCTGTCAGAGAACGGTGCTATTATAAGCAATAATGGTAGCGACGACTGTCAGGAGATAAAAAATAATTATGAATCATTCAAGAGGAGGAGCGATCAAATCAACAATATCCTAAAAACGGAAACAGTAGTTGTTGATGTACATAGAAACGCTATCGAAATCTCCAACTTTTCTGAAAACGGTCTGGCGAGTACATCTAGTTTTTGTTTTTTTGAAGCCGGTAGCAGCAACAGCTTGGCTTCTTGTAGTCTATCCAGTGCTATTCTTCAAGAAATACAAAAATGAGACGAGAGGAAGAAAGTTGAGAGCAAGCCGTCCATCGATGAACAACTACAACGAGAGAAGGTGTTGCAGCATGCTGGCCACGATTTACAGAGTCAACATAGCAAGCTCATCGATGAATTCAAGAGGGGTCACAAACGCATGTTCAAATCAATGGAGGATAGTGGAAATGAAGATTACCAAGTTTGCGCGATGGAGAGGAATGCAAGTTCCGATCTGTCCCAGAAACTGTACGAGCGGCTCAGCAATTTCCAATAGGACAACTGTGCAAAACTAAGTAGAACGAGTAGTTCAAGTTCTTCCACCTCCATCATCACAAGATTCTTCACCGCCCACTCCAACTTTGGGAGGTCAAAATAAGGGAACTCTGAAATCAGAAAAACCTCAAAAGTCCCGAGTTAACATATCATTGAGTGTTAGTTTCAAGTCGTATGAGTTCTTTACGAAGTGAAGATTTCTCCCGATCACGTGTTTTAGTGTCCTTGCTATGAACTGTGAGATGTTGTATAGTGGATATTGACATGACGACACTATACAGACACCATAGCACGATTATTAGAGATTTTATGATCAGTCTGTCAAAATGCACGAAAAATGAGAATAGCTGTCTCTTCGTTTATATTGCAAATATTGCGACGTATGATACCTCACTGGAAAGGTCTTTTCAGTGCCCGCACAACAGTTTATCAACAGATACAATACCACGATGATTATGGATTTTATGATCGGTCGATCAAAATGCAGAAAAAATAAAAACAGCTCTTTCTTCGTTTCTATCGCAGATACAGCGATGTCTGATACCTCATTGAAAAGGACTTTTCAGTGCCTGCACAACGATGTATCAGCGGTTAACATTTCCCGATTATTACGGATTTTTTGATCGGTCGTTACAAATGCACAAAAAATGAAAACAGCTAATTCTTCGTTCCCGTCGCAAATACAGCAACGTATGATACCTCACTGGAAAGGACATTTCAATATCCGCACAACGATGTATCAAAGGTTACCATTGCACGATTATTATAGATTTTATGATCGGTCGTTCAAAATGCACAAAAAATGAAAACAACTGTTTCTTCGTTGCTATCGCAGATACAGCGACGTATGATACCTCATTCAAAGAAACTTTTCAGTACCCACACAAAGATGGATCAACGGTAACCATTACACGATTATTAGAGATTTCATGATCTATCGTTCAAAATCCACAAAAAATTAAAACATCTGTTTCGTCGTTCCTGTCGCATACACTGCGACGTATGACATTCCATTGAAAAGGCTTTTTCAGTGCCCGCACAAAGGTGTATCAACGGATACCATAGCACGATGAGTGTGGATTTTATGATCGGTCGTTCAAAATGCACAAAAAATCAAAACAGCTGTTTCTTCGTTCCTATCGCAGATACAGCGACGTATGATGCCTCATTGGAAAGGACTTTTCAGTAGCCGCACAAAGGTGTATCAAACGTTACCATAGTATGATTATAAGAGATTCTATAATCGGTCGTTCAAAATGCACAAAAAATGAAAACAACTGTTTCTTCGTTTCTATCGCAGACACAGCGACGTGTGATACCTCATTGCAAAGTTACCATAGCATGATTATTAGAGATTTTATGATCTGTTATTCAAGATGCACCAAAAATGAAAACAGCTGTTTCTTCGTTCCTATCACAGATACAGCGACCTATGATACTTCATTGGAAAGGACTTTTCAATAACCGCTCAACGATGTGTCAATTACCATCAAGCCGGCGACTGACTATAGGCGAACGGCGTAGTGTAATATCCGGGACGATTTTTGTTACATTACGTGAAGTGGCGACTGACTTGAGCAGAACAGTTTTAATGAACGTTCAAGCCACATTTTCGGGCGTTCCGTTTGGAGTAGTATTCCGCAACTTATCGACGATGTCGGACCCAGATATCGCATGTGCCTCTTTTATTGTTATCGGCAATTCTTACAAAGCTCTGAAGAAAAAGAGAGCCAAACGTTGATGGAATGCAGAATTATTCGCCCAGAGAAAAAAGGACCACGGGGCTACACTAATGACAATTTTGAAAAATCACGAAATCAGTGGTCAGTATTGGAACTTCGTTCGAATAAGCTCTAGGGATTTTGAATATTTGGTTAATTTTATCGGACCAAAAGTATCAAAACAAGATACTCCATTTAGAAAAGCAATACCAGTAGTAGAAATATCAGCAGTGACCCTGCGATTTTATGCATCAAGTGATTCGTTCACCAGTCTGCAATATTTATTCAAAATTTCAAGACGACGAATAGGGTTTATTGTTCAAGAAGTCAGTGAAGCTCTGACAGTGGAGTTGAAACATTACGTCAAGGTAACGAAAAAATTATTTATTGAAGTTATAAAAGTATTAAATCTTGAAATTCACATTCCTCGCTTTGTTCTGTAATATCTGTTTGCGGCGTCATTATATTTGGGGAATTCTCGTTGTTTGTTTCGAATTGATGCGGATCTGCAAAGTTATGATTACACTGTTCATCAGCATCAAACATTATGTTTGTAATTAACCGCTGCACTCTGCTCTTCAAAGGAGCTGGGTACGTGTTTAATTTGTTTGCAACAAATACACCAAAACTTTCACATTCTCCAAGGGATGGTTTAGTAGCATTCTTTTCTGCAACTGATCTGAGGAGACCATATGCCGACATCATTATATCTTCATGATTCCTCTTAAATTTTTTGCTTTGCGGTGTTACGGGGTTATAATTTGATGACGTGCACGGTGTTTCTCCTCCTTCATTATTACATTCATCATCAACGTCAATCTGCAATGAGAATATATTTTTCATTACAGATACCACAGACATTTGAGGAATGGATGGACATTGTAGATCAATTTAATAACATCTGGAATTTTCCACATTTTCTTGGCGCTCTTGACAGAAAACACATCATTCTACAAGCTCCAATAAACAGCGGAAGTGAATCTTACAACTACAAGGGTTCTCTCAGTATTGTGCTCTTAGCCTTAGTGGACGCAAACTATAACTTTCTCTATGTTAATATCGGATGTCAAGGACGAATATGGGATGGCGGAGTATTTAGAAACAGCAAATTATATAGAAAAATGGAAAATAATGCAATGAACTTTCCACTTCCAACTGCCTTGTCACCAGCAAGACTATTGACGCCATATTATATAGTAGGTGACGCAGCTTTTCCTCTTTCGGAAAATTTAATGAAGGTGTATTCTGGAACTCACAACAATGAAACAAAAGAAAAAATATTCAACTACAGATTATGTAGAGCGAGAAGAGTTGTTGAAAATTCCTTTGGCATATAATCGGCTGTTTTTCGCGTTTTGAGAAAACCTATGCTGTTACAACCAGAGGAAGCTACGTGTGTTATTAACGCAATTGTATGTCTGTATAATTCCTTGAGACGAAATCTGCATCGATATATTCCCCCGTAGGAAGTTTTGATGAAGATATTGAAGGAAATTTCAGACCTGGGTTATTGAGACAGGAATGTGATCAAAAACATCATTTTACCCGTTGCTAAATGAACCAAGGAGAACGGCAACGGGGATAAAAGAAATACGAGACGAAATCGCCAGATATTGCATAAATGAAGGATCCGTTATTTGGCAAAACAAATATGTGTAATACTTACACTTTCTGTAGTTTTTCGCAGTGTATTTCGATCCGACAGAAAATTCATTGTCTCGAATGCAAACCAATTACTTTTATATACTTCATTAGTTCGTGAAAAGGAATGATTATTTCAGTTTTTTCATCGAAAATGTAAAATCATGTTTTTTTTCAATATTCGCTAAAATTTGATTCATAAAGAGTGGATATTTTCAATACCTTAACTTTTCCGGTCCCTTTACTTTTTGATATCCTCATTTTTTCTCTTCGGAATGAAGCGAGAATACTTGACATTTTCTCATTACATTCGTCCAGCGATAATTCGAATTCTTGAGTTAATCCTTGCCAGGCATCGAGTTTTTTAACTTTATTATAATAATTTGGATCATTTGAATCTCACAATACAGTTTTCATTTCATAACTCTCGATAAAACTAATGATTTTGTCCTGCGACAAAACCATTGTACTTATTCAAAGCGATATGGAAAAACTAAATACACGTTGCGTTATTGTAGTGTCTCGAGTCTCGGCGAACACTGATTTCAGTTGCCGTTATCATTTCACCGCCCAAAGTGGCGACTGACTTGTAATGTAACCATCAAAGATGTTCGGCAAAAAACCGACCGCCGATGGATCGCCCAGATGTTCACCCCGAATGCTCGGTTCGGAGTTCGTTTGTGCGACTGACTGGCGAATTTACAATTACATTACGCCGTTCGCCTATAGTCAGTCGCCGGCTTCACACGATTATTATGGATTTTATGATCGGTCGTTCAAAATGCACAGAAAATGAAAACAGCTGTTTCTTCGTTCCTATCGCAGAAACAGCGACGTGTGATACCTCATTTCAAAGGAGTTTTCAGTACCCGCACAAAAATGGATCAACGGTTACCATTACACGATTATTAGAGATTTCGTGATCTATCGTTCAAAATCCACAAAAAATTAAAACAGCTGTTTCGTCGTTCCTATCGCAGACACTGCGACGTATGACATTTCATTGGAAAGGCCTTTTCAGTGCCGCACAATGGTGTATCAACTGATACCATTGCACGATGAGTGTGGATTTTATGATCGGTCGTTCAAAATGCACAAAAAATGAAAACAGCTGTTTCTTCGTTCCTATCGCATATACAGCGACGTATGATACCTCATGGGAAAGGACTTTTCAGTAGCTGCACAAGGGTGTATCATACGTTAGTTTAGTATGATAATAAGAGATTCTATAATCGGTCGTTCAAAATGCACAAAAAATGAAAACAGCTGTTTCTTCGTTTCTATCGCAGATACAGCAAAGTATGATACCTCATTGAGAAGGACTCTTCAGTAACCGCACAACGGTGTATCAACGTTTACCAGAGCATGATCATTAGAGATTCTATGATCGGTAATTCAAGATGGCTTTAGAAGTCGAAGGTCGACTGGTGATCTGCTAGGCTATTTGACGCTCTTGTGGACGACTGCAATGGAGAACCACGGGGAATCTAGAGCGGTTGCTCTGGATATCTCGAAAGCATTCGATCGCGTCTGGCACGATGCGCTGTTGAAAAAGCACATTTCCTTCGGACTGCCAGAGCATCTTTGCTCCTGGATAGAGAATTTTCTTGTTGGCAGATCTCTGCGCGTCGTGGTGGATGGGGTGTGTTCGGCGAAGTATCCGGTTAACGCCGGTCTTCCTCAGGGATAAGTCTTCCTTCACCAGGAAGACTTCATCCTTAGTGCCTCCCATCCAGATGGAAAATACCATCATAACAAGCGCCGATGACCTACGGCTGTTGGGTGTTATGATTAACTCGGCAATCACTTGTGAGGAATACGTTACTAAAATCGCAGAGTCCGCTTCCAGGAAGCTGAGCTATTTGTTTAGAGCAAAAAGGTACTTTACACCTTCCCAGCTTCTCCTGCTGTATAAATCCCAGGTGCGACCCAGCCTTGAGTACTGTTCTCATGTCTGGGGGTTTCATTCTTTGTGAATTTTGAACGACCCATCATAAAATCTCTAAGAATCGTGTTACGCTTACCGTTGATACATCGTTGTGCGTGTATTGAGAAGTCCTTCCCGAAGAGGTATTATGCGTTCCTGTATCTGCGATATGATCGAAAAAACAGCTGTTTTCATTTTTTGTGCATTTTGAACGACCGATCATAAAATCTCTACTAATTGTGCTATGGAATCCGTTGATACACCTTTGGTTCGGGCACTGAAAATGCAATTCCAATGAGGTATGATACGTCGATGATACTCATTTCCTTCGGACTGCCAGAGCATCTTTGCTCCTAGATAGAGAAAATTCTCTATCTATCTTCCTCATCCACATAAACGATTTGCTCAGCTCAACTGAGAACAAGATCTTCAGTTTTGCTGACGACAGCACCCTCGTTGCCTCCATCACCAACAAAAAGCCAGTTGTAGCAAATGTTTTCCACCAACAACAATGCGACCAAATAAATTCGCTCAATAACGACCTGAGTAAAATTGCACTGTGGGGTAGAGCAAATTTGGTTGAGTTCAACGCGAGGAAAACGCAGTCTATTACCTTCACCAGGAAGACTTCATCCATAGTGCCTCCCATCCAGATGGAAAATAACATCATAACAAGCGCCGATGACCTACGGCTATTGGGTATTACGATTAACTCGGCAATCACTTGGGAGGAATACGTTACTAAAATCGCAGAGTCCGCTTCCAGGAAGCTGAGCTATTTGTTTAGAGCAAAAGGTACTTTACACCTTCCCAGCTTTTCCTGCTGTATAAATCCCAGGTGCGACCCGGCCTTGAGTACTGTTCTCATGTCTGGGGTCGGCCCCAAACACACTCTCGAGATCCTCGACTGTATCCAGAGGAGAGCCATTCGATTAGTGGACGACCATCGGCTCACTGATCATTTGGAGTCGCTTCACCATCGGCGAAGAGTGGCCGACCTTAGTTTATTTTACCGGTATTACAATGGAGATTGTTCTAACTCTCTTGCGGAGGTTATACCCGAAAACATCGTCGTCAACCGAAAAACAAGACAGACTGATAGGTACCATCATTTCACCGTCCATCTGGCAACTCCTCGAACTGAGTACCATAAGAAATCGTTTCTGTATAGAGCAAGTCAGATGTGGAACTCTCTCCCATCAGAAGTTTTTCCCATTACCTACGAATTGCGAGATTTCAAGAGAAGAATCAATTCTTATCTTTCATCGTCTGGGGCGTTACGAACACGCTAAAGGCATTGGCCTCTCCGAGATGCAACCATAAAAAAATGCACAAAAATGAAAACAGCTGTTTCTTCGTTCTTATCGCAAATACAGCGACGTATGATACCTCATTGGAAAGCCTTTATCAGTGCCCTCACAGCGGTATAGTAACGCCTCACATCAGTGTATCAACGGTCACCGAAACACAATTATTAGACATTCTTCGCTCCTATTGCAAATACAGCGACAGCTACAGACACGTATAATACCTCAATGGAAAGGCCTATTCAGTGCCCTCACAACGGTGGATCAACGGCTAACATAACACGAGTACTAGAGATTTTATGATCGACCGTTTGAAATCCACAAGAAATGAAAACAGCTTATTCATCGTTCCTACCGCATATAAGCGACGTTTCTTACCTCATTGGAAAGGCCTCTTCAGTGCACGCCCAACGGTGTATCAACGGATACCACAGCACAATTAGTAGAGATTTTATGATCGGTCGTTCCAAATGCACACAAAAATGAAAACAGCTGTTTCTTCATTCTCATCGCAGATACAGCGACGTATGATACCTCATTCGAAGGGAATTTTCAGTGCCCGCACAAACGTGGGTCAAAGGTTATCAATACACAATTATTAGAGATTTTATGATCTATCGTTCAAAATCCACAAAAAATGAAAACAGCTGTTTCGTCGTTCCTGTCGCAGATACTGCGACGTATGATACCTCATTGAAAAGGCCTCTTCAGTCATCGCCCAACAGTGTATCAACGGATACCATAGCACGATTATTATAGATTTTATGATCGGCTGGTCAAAATACATAAAAAATGAAAACAGCCGTTTCTTCGTTCCAATCGCAGATACAGCGACATATGATAATTCACTGGAAAGGCATTCTCAGTGCCCGCATAACAGTGTATCAACGGATACCATAGCACGATATTTATGGATTTTATAATCGGTCGTTCATTTTTTTTTAATTCGTAGATAATTAATTCGTGGGTAATTGATTCGTGGATTTTTATCCATTTAATAAATTGATTGAAAATTTAATTTATCAACAAGAAAATACGGTTTCCTGCCTATGAAGTGTGGGGATTTAAAAATATTTTTAATTCGTGGATAATTAATTCGTGGATATTCAATTCGTGGATTTTTATTTATTCAATGAATTTATTGAAAATTTAATTTATAAACAAAAAAATACGGTTTCCTGCCTATAAAGTGTGGGGCTTTAAAAATATTTTTAATTCGTGGATAATTAATTCGTGGATTTTTATTTATTTAATAAATTCATCAAAAATTTAATTTATTGACAAAAAATACGGGTTTCTGCCTATAAAGTGTGGGGATTCAAAAATATTTTTAATTCATGGATAATTAATTCGTGGATTTTTATTTATTTAATGAATTTATTTAAAATTTAATTTATTAATGAAAAATACGGTTTCCTGCCTATAAAGTGTGGGGATTCAAAAATATTTTCAATTCGTGGATAATTAATTCGTGGATTTTCATTTATACAATAAATTTATTAAAAATTTAATTTATTAAAAAAAAATACGGTTTCCTTCCTATAAAGTGTGAGGATTTAAAAATAATTTCAATTCGTGGATAATTAATTCGTGGATTTTTATTTATTTAATAAATTTATTGAAAATTTAATTTATTAACAAAAAAATACGGTTCCCTGCCTATAAAGTGTGGGGATTTAAAAATATTTCTAATTCGTGGATAATTAATCCGTGGATTTTTATTTATTCGATGAATTTATTGAAAATTTAATTTATTAACAGAAAAATACGGTTTCCTGCCTATAAAGTGTGGGGATTTAAAAATATTTTTAATTCGTGGATAATTAATTCGTCGATAATTAATTCGTGGATTTTTATTTATTTGATAAATTTATTGAAAATTAAATTTATTAACAAAAAGATACGGTTTCCTGCCTATAAAGTGTGGGGATTTAAAAATATTTTTAATTCGTGGATAATTAATTCGTGGATATTTAATTCGTGGATAATTAATTCGTGGATTTTTTTTCTCAATAAATTCATTAAAAATTCGATTTATCAACAAAAAAAACGGTTTCCTGCCTATAAATTGTGAGGATTTAAAAATATTTTTAATTCATGGATAATTAATTCGTGGATTTTTATTTATTTAATAAATTTATTAAAAATTTAATTTATTAACAAAAAAATACGGTATCCTGCCTATAACGTGTGGGGATTTAAAAATATTTCTGATCCGTGGATAATTAATTCGTATATTTTTATTCATTTAATAAATTTATTAGAAATTTAATTTATTAACAAAAAAATACGGTTTCCTGCCTATGAAATGTGGGGATTCAAAAATATTTTTAATTTGTGGATAATTGATTCGTGGATAAATAATTCGTGGATTTTTTCATTTGATGACTTTATTAAAAATTTAATTTATTAATAAAAAAATACGGTTTCCTTCCTATAAAGTGTGAGGATTTAAAAATATTTTCAACTCGTGGATAATTAATTCGTGGATTTTTATTTATTTAATAAATTTATTGAAAATTCGATCTATTAACAAGAAAATACGGTTTCCTGCCTATAAAGTGAGAGGATTTAAAAATATTTTTAGTTCGTGGATAATTAATTCGTGGATTTTTATTTATTCAATAAATTTATCAAAAATTTAATTTATCAACAGAAAAATACATTTTCCTTCCTATAAAGTGTGAGGATTTAAAAATAATTTCAATTCGTGGATGATTAATTCGTGGATAATTAATTCGTGGATTTTTATTTATTCAATGAATTTATCAAAAATTTAATTTATCAACAGAAAAATACATTTTCCTTCCTATAAAGTGTGAGGATTTAAAAATAATTTCAATTCGTGGATGATTAATTCGTGGATAATTAATTCGTGGATTTTTATTTATTTGATAAATTTATTAAAAATTCAATTTATTAACAAAAAAATACGGTTTCCTGCCTATAAAGTGTGAGGATTTGAAAATATTTTTAATTCGTGGATAATTAATTCGTGGATAATTAATTCGTGAATTTTTATTTATTTAATGAATTTATTAAAAATTTAATTTATTAACAAAAAAACACGGTTTCTTTCCTATAAAGTGTGAGGATTTAAAAATGATTTCAATTCGTTGATAATTAATTCGTGGATTTTTATTTATTCAATAAATTTATTGAAAATTAAATTTATTAACAAAAAAATGCGGTTTCCTGCCTATAAAAAGTGGGGCTTTGAAAATATTTTCAAATCGTGGATAATTAATTCGTGGATTTTTATTCATTTGAGGAATATATTAAAAATTTAATTTATCAACAGAAAAATACGGTTTCCTGCCTATAAAGTGTGGAGATTCAAAAATATTTCCAATTCGTGGATAATTAATTCGTGGATTTTTAATTCGTGGATTTTTATTTATTTAATGAATTTATTAAAAATTTAATTTATTAACAAAATAATACGGTTTCCTGCCTATATTATGTGAGGATTTAAAAATATTTTTAATTCGTGAATATTTAATTCGTGGATAATTAATTCGTGGATTTCCATTTATTGAATAAATTTATTGAAAATTCAATTTATTAACAAAAAAATATGGTTTCCTACCTATAAAGTGTGAGGATTTAAAAATATTTTTAATTCGTGGATAATTAATTCGTGGATAATAAATTCATGGATTTTTATTTATTTAATGAATTTATTAAAAATTTAATTTATTAACAAAAAAATACGGTTTCTTTTCTATAAAGTGTGAGGATTTAAAAATAATTTCAATTCGTGGATAATTAATTCGTGGATTTTTATTTATTTAATGAATTTATTGAAAATCTAATTCATTAACAAAAAAATACGGTTTTCTGCCTATAAAGTGTGGGGATTTAAAAATATTTTTGATTCGTGGATAATTAATTCGTGGATTTTTATTTATTCATTAAATTTATCAGAAATTTAATTTATTAACAAAAAAATACGGTTTCCTGCCTATGAAGTGGGGGGATTTAAAAATATTTTTAATTCGTGGATAGTTAATTCGTGGATAATTAATTAGTGGATTTTTATTTATTTATTAAATTTTTTAAAAATTTAATTTATTAACAAAAAAATACGGTTTTCTGCCTATAAAGTGTGGGGATTTAAAAATATTTTTAATTCGTGGATAATTAATTCGTGGATTTTCATTTATTTAATAAATTTATTAAAAATTTAATTTTTTAACCAAAAAATACGGTTTCTGCCTATTAAGTGTGAGGATTTAAAAATATTTTTAATTCGTAGATAATTTATTCGTGGATAATTAATTCGTGGATTTTTATTTATTTCATAAATTTATTGAAAATTCAATTTATTAACAAAAAAATACGGTTTCCTACCTATAAAGTGTGAAGATTTAAAAATATTTTTAATTCGTGGATAATTAATTCGTGGATTTTCATTTATTTAATAAATTCATTAAAAATTTAATTTATTAACAAAAAAATACGGTTTCTTGCCTATAATGTGTGGGGATTTAAAAATATTTTTAATTCGTGGATAATGGATAATTAATTCGTGGATAATCAATTCGTGGATTTTTATTTATTTAATAGATTTATTAAAAATTTAATTTATTAACAGAAAAATACGGTTTCCTGCCTATAAAGTGTGGGGATTTAAAAATATTTTTGATTCGTGGATAATTAATTCGTGGATTTTTATTTATTCATTAAATTTATCATAAATTTAATTTATTAACAAGAAAATACGGTTTCCTGCCTATGAAGTGGGGGGATTTAAAAATATTTTTAATTCGTGGATAGTTAATTCGTGGATAATTAATTAGTGGATTTTTATTTATTCATTAAATTTTTTAAAAATTTAATTTATTAACAAAAAAATACGGTTTTCTGCCTATAAAGTGTGGGGATTTAAAAATATTTTTAATTCGTGGATTTTCATTTATTTAATAAATTTATTAAAAATTTAATTTTTTAACCAAAAAATACGGTTTCTGCCTATTAAGTGTGAGGATTTAAAAATATTTTCAATTCGTGGATAATGGATAATTAATTCGTGGATGATTAATTCGTGGATTTTTATTTATTTAATAGATTTATTAAAAATTTAATTTATTAACAGAAAAATACGGTTTCCTGCCTATAAAGTGTGGGGATTTAAAAATATTTTTGATTCGTGGATAATTAATTCGTGGATTTTTATTTATTTATTAAATTTATCAGAAATTTAATTTATTAACAAAAAAATACGGTTTCCTGCCTATGAAGTGGGGGGATTTAAAAATATTTTAAATTCGTGGATAGTTAATTCGTGGATAATTAATTTGTGGATTTTTATTTATTTATTAAATTTTTTAAAAATTTAATTTATTAACAAAAAAATACGGTTTTCTGCCTATAAAGTGTGGGGATTTAAAAATATTTTTAATTCGTGGATAATTAATTCGTGGATTTTCATTTATTTAATACATTCATTAAAAATTTAATTTTTTAACCAAAAAATACGGTTTCTGCCTATTAAGTGTGAGGATTTAAAAATATTTTTAATTCGTAGATAATTTATTCGTGGATAATTAATTCGTGGATTTTTATTTATTTCATAAATTTATTGAAAATTCAATTTATTAACAAAAAAATACGGTTTCCTACCTATAAAGTGTGGGGATTTAAAAATATTTTTAATTCGTGGATAATTAATTCGTGGATTTTTATTTATTTAATGAATTTATTAAAAATTTAATTTATTAACAAAAAAATACGGTTTCCTACCTATAAAGTGTGGGGATTTAAAAATATTTTTAATTCGTGGATAATTGATTCGTGGATTTTCATTTATTTAATAAATTCATTAAAAATTCAATTTATTAACAAAAAAATACGGTTTCCTGCCTATAATGTGTGGGGATTTAAAAATATTTTTGATTCGTGGATAATTAATTCGTGGATTTTTATTTATTTATTAAATTTATGAAAAATTTAATTTATCAACAAAAAAATGCGGTTTCCTGCCTATGAAGTGTGAGGATTTGAAAATATTTTTAATTCGTGGAAAATTAATTCGTGAAATTTCATTTATTTAATAAATTTATTGAAAATTTAATTTATTAACAGAAAAATACGGTTTCCTGCCTATAAAGTGTGGGGATTTAAAAATATTTTCAACTCGTTGATAATTAATTCGTGGATGATTAATTAATGGATTTTTATTCATCTAATAAATTTATTGAAAATTTAATTTATTAACAAAAAAATGCGGTTTCCTGCCTATAAAGTGTGAGCTTTTGAAAATATTTTTAATTCGTGGATAATTGATTCGTGGATAAATAATTCGTGGATTTTTTTTATTTGATAAATTTATCAAAAATTTAATTTATTAACAAAAAAATACGGTTTCCTCCCTATAAAGTCTGATGATTTAAAAATATTTTCAATTCGTGGATAATTAATTCAAATATTCAAATATATTTATAATTGAAGAGACGTTTACCATGTCTACACTTTGGGCTTCAAAATAACTTGGATGTGAGATTATCCATTATAGTAGCTTGTTGTGTGCTCCATAATTTTGCTATTGTACAAGACGATGAAGTAGATGAGCTTAAGAATTCTAGATTGGAGGTTTTCTCTATATTTCGTCCCCATTTAATCATGAATATATAAATGTGGCATTCACAAGGGAATATGTAAAAGTATTAAATCAATGTAAATGATAAACTCAAAATTATCTCAGAATGGTATTATATGTGAGAGAACGAAACCTTTCGGCAGGGTATAACATTATAATACTTAAATTATCGATATGATAGATAGATTTAACAAGAAAAATATTTATTTATTTCATTTCTCAATTTTCCGTACTGTATTTTTTAAATTTTGAATTCAAACCCTAACGTTTGCCTCTCTACTTTTGCGTTTCTCAATTTTTGGAGATAATATATATTTTTGAGTTTTTCTAATGAAATTTTCACTTTTTTCTTCACTATTTCTCGTCTAACAGAGCTTGTTGGGGCTGCTGGTTCTATCACTTCAGCGACTGGTGGTATTGAGAAAGCGAAAGCACCTCTAGGGTTATATCATCTGAAGGAATAATCATATTTCTTATACATATGAGTGCCATAGCAATGATTCCCAAAATATATATTACCATCATCATACATATGTGAGTATTCCATCTTAAGGTCTGGTCGAAGGTTAAACCTAGAAAGGTGGTTTCTTTTGTACATGTAAGTGAAGATCCTTTCAACGTTAGATTCAGCTGTTTATCAGTTTTCGTTTTATCAAATATGGTGTATATCGTTTTTGTTGGCGAGAAGGAGAACCCTGTTTTTTCTGACCAGATTTCTAGCTTGTTAATACAACTATGTAAAATCTGCTCCCTTGCTGTAAGATTTCTGGTTTTTATGTACAGTACTAAGTCGTCTGCATAGAGCATTCCCTGGACTGGTAGTTTTATCTCTGTTGCTTTACTATTCATGGCAACCAGAAACAACGTTGGGATCAAGACAGATCCTTGCGGAGTACCATTTTCAAGAGTGCGTTCACTCGACGTGCAACCGTTTGCTCTTACTTTTATCGTTCTGGAATTCATGAAGTTCTTGATAAAGGCTAGTAAGTGACCATTTATTTTCCATTCATTTAAGGTTTTTATTATGTTATATTTCCATGCTGTCTCAAAAGCTTCATTAATATCGAAAAATATGGCGATTACAAATTGGTCTAAAAGGAATACTTCGTGAATTGACGACTCGAGGGCAACCAAATTGTCAGTAGTACAACGCCCCTTTCTGAAACCACTTTGCATAGGAGAGAGAAGGTTGAATTTTTCAATATGCCAATTGAGTCTGTGGTTGATGATTTTTTCCATGAGTTTGCATAGACAGCAAGTAAGTGATATTGGTCTATAGGATGAAGGTTCATTTTTGTGTTTATTTGGTTTCAAAATTGGGATAACTATGGCTTGTGACCAGATGTTAGGAAACTTTTGCTGGAGGAAAATTCTATTGAACAAATCCAGTAGAATCAAAATGCCTTTCACCGGGAGGTTTTGGATGAAAGGTAATGGTATGTCATCCGGTCCAGGGGTCGCGCTTTACATTGTAAGAATGGCATCGTTAAATTCATGTATTCCGATGGGTGAGTTCAAGATATTATCAGCTTCGGTATTTATATGTATAGTTGTTTGCTCTAAATGTCGTTTATATTCGCGGAAAGAGTCGGAGTAATTGTTATCACTTGAGTTTTTCGTATAGTAATCAGCTAACACTTCCACTATTTGTTGCTTATTGTCATAGATTTTATCTTCGTATACTAAGGAATGAATAACTCTCGTGTTCGTTATACCTCTAAGTTTTTTCACTTTTGACCGAATAATTTCCATAGGAGTCGAAAATATGTTTTGAGACAGGCGAAAGCACCTCTAGGGTTATATCATCTGAAGGAATAATCATATTTCTTATACATATGAGTGCCATAGCAATGATTCCCAATATATATATAACCATCATCATACATATTTTGTTGTGGTCTAACATTATCACTAAGCAGTGCTACGACCAGCCTATCCTCTTTTGAAGTGCTAGTTTGCACAAATGGACCACCTTCAGTTGTATTCATGTCTGCCTACATGAATGTAGAATTATTGTAGTTTGGGTGATGAATTAAAAGATTGGTTATCTGTGTAAATGCAATTCACAATTCCAGCCCTCTTGGGCTCCTGTAGTTATTCCATCCGAGTATTTTTCTCTCTCTAAATCATCAATGAAAATAAAAAAATACTTTTTATATATAACTCACACTTTGTCTCGCAACCTCTTTCCTTGCAGACCTTTTTGCATTATTGTACAGCTGTTTGAGAAGAATAGGGGTTCGAGGTTCGTTTGTTTGAGCGTTATATTTTATGGCAATGGACTTCCAAGTGGTGTTTTTTTGTTGGACCGTCACTTTGTCCGTTGCTTTAGAGTTTATGATTGAATTTTTCCTGAAAATGAACAAAGAAGGACTGGTATAAAGGAGAGAAGAAAGTCAACATGAAATTTACGGAGATTTAAGCAACAATGTCAAATTTCAACATCGATGTCAAAATTTAACAAATTGGTTATTTTAACACGTTGTTGTTTACGCTTGCTCGACTCACAAAAGTGAGTGATCGTATTTTCGTGGTTGGTTTTCACACCATATACGTTTTAATTAATGTGTGAATGAAACTCAGTTCTCGCTGCGGCTACCCAACGTGAAGAAAATTTGCAAAAATGCCTTGTGGGATTCATTTTAACCATACTTTCCAAATAATGAACGCAGTGTTTTCGAATTTCGATTTGATAAAAGTATTTTGAGGGCTGTGTGTTGTGAAATAAAAGTATGATGGAAATAAAGGTAAGGGATTACAAATACTGTGTCACATAAAACTTCATATGGATTGAACTGTGCATTAGACTAAGAAAACATTCAATTTTTCAGGTGTCCAACGATAGTTAGCTAAGAAGGACAGTTAGCTGGTGCTAAAATAAGATATGGATGCATTCAATAGAGATGATGTGATGACAAGCCGGCGCTAATTTCTAGAAAGTTATGAAAAAAAAATTTATCAAACAAAAGTGAGTAGAATGAGGCCTTCTTACAATGCAGTGTAATACGCACATTTCTTTCAGGTCCTTGAGGAAATTAGGACTGCTTGGCATCAATTGTCTGGCCAAGAATAAACTAAACTTGTCCATATTGAACTATTTTGCATACTCGAAAAGTGTTGCATTATTTATGATACATATGGACACATTCATTTGAAATTTTGTTTCGTTTATTCACCTACAACCACCAACATTGCAGCTAAGAATAGCTTGAACGCATGATATTTTCAGAGGCCTCATTGATATTCCAATGATGTTGTAATACAAAGATGTTCGTGTTATTTATGTTTATTGTCTTTATTGTAGCCAATTTACATATAAGTTGAGTGAAATGATTGAAACAATAGTCCTTTTTTGTCTGTGGGTACGATCTTTTAATTGAATGAACATGAAATATAATTGATTATCCAATATTTTCTTTATTTTCGTTTCCAAACATAGGATGAAGTTCATCTTGTCCTAATATAAACATTTCTTCTCTCTTTTGGAAATGTTTTTTGTTATTTTTAAATATGTGTATTTAAATTCTGTGTTTTCAGCCACAAAACGAAGTTTCTAGCTATGAACTAGAAGATTTTCTGAAGGCTAGGTATTGATTGAATTCTCTCAACTTCACCAGCAAAGGGCTTTTTCTATAACCAAATATGAATTCATATTTCAGTGTTCTTTTCTGACCTTTTTTTCCATCTGGAGGTATATTATTAGAATCGACAGAACACATTCATTGATTAAAGTACCGTACATTTTATAATTGAGTATAATTGTTAGTGTAACTCTCACAAAAATAATCTTTCTGTTGAATAATGGTTATTTTGTCCACATTTTTATGTACGACAAGTAGAAAAATCAAAAATAAAAATGTAAGAACGAAAAACCAAATTCTTTCATAGTTTTCTTATTATTACTTATTCAGTAACGCCAGCCACATTCAAATACTAGTTCCTGCCTAAAAAGTACAGAAGTTTACGCCACTCATTCTCTCTCTCATATTCACAGTTCACTTTGACAATTGCCGACTTTTCCATCAACACAGTGAAACGAGCGTTTCACACGATCGCTTGCACTTGGCTACCAAGTTATCGTTTTCCATCGTCGCTAACGCTTGAGCGTTTGCGATCGTGGAAAGAGAAATGAATGGACGCGTAGGAATAGTAAATTGGCTAGGCCTGCTTCATTTTTACGCTTAATGATTAATTTTTTTTACGCTTATACGATTGATAGAATATTATAACCTTCTAAAACATGCATCAATTTTTAGGTTTGGGCAAATTGGAAGGCTAAAACTAAAAAGAAAGGGTTGGCACTACGAAGGGAAGCTTCGGGCACTGGTGGTGGGCCTTCATCGAAGAAAAACCTGTCTCAAACTGAGGAAAAAGTTTAGGCCATAATTGGCTTTACAGCTATTACTGGCCAACAAGAAGTCAGTGAGAGAGGTTTTGATGTTAGTTTACTATTTTTTTCTTTACAAAAATTTCTCGGTTTAGATTTCGAATTACATTTAATAAGGATTTCCTATTAATGCCATTCTTCACCACATTAACTTACTGCATGGTTCTTTATTATAATAATCGTATCATAAAAAGGCTTGATTTTTACCACACATATGATGAAATGTTTTAATTGTATGCCCACTTCGTAGGAGCCACCACGTGTCGATACTGAGGAGCTACATCAGCTACTGCATCCGAAAGACAACAAATGTGGTATTAAAATACATTCCAAATTTAATGATTCATGAGAATAAATTTTCATTGATAGCTCGTAATGAATCGGTGGTACCAGCTCCTCAGCCAACAACTTCGGCCTTACCAACCCATCAGCCTTCCAAACGCCCTATTCCATCTTCGCCCCATCAGCCCGACCGTGCCACGACCAATGCCGTCGTCAACCGCTCGTAGGCGATTCCGGCCCAATCAAACTCCATTTCAAGTCGCAGTTGATAGATTCGACAGAATTGAACAATTGCGAATTGAAATGGAGATGCAAAGTGACCGGAATCTCCATGAGAGGGAGATGCAAGGGACCTCCAACTCCACGAGAGAGAGGTTCAACGTGACCGGGATCTCAACGAGAGGGAGATGGCCCGGCATGAGTTGGATGTGGCCCGGAACGAACGGGAGATGTTGCAGCAGCGATGGAGAATGAGGAGGTTAAATGTTTACCTTTCTTACTATTTCTTTCTAATTTTGAAATTTATCTCATTATTCAGGTCCCATAAATTCCATTTATCCCCATGGTGGCATTAACATCTTCTTTGGTTTAATTTTAAGTTTCAATATTCATTGCGTTGTATTTTGTTTTTTTTTTATTTTGGTATTATCTTGTATTCTATATTTCTTTAGAATATAATTATTTATCTGTGGAAAGGTCACTTGGCTAGACCTTCTGGTCTGATTCTTTATTCCATCGCAATCGGAGAATTGTTTCCCGAACTCAGGAACTCAGGAAGAGCTACGGGTTCTAAATTCGGAAAAAATGTACCTAAAAATGTATTCTTTAGATAGAATTTCGAGATTTGATAAAAAAAAAACGAAAAAGAATGGTGCTGTTGCAGACAGCGGCACGAAACTTCTCTATATTAAATAAACATCTTGATTGAAGTATTTTTGGTAGAAATATCTAAATCGTGGTGTTCATAAATTTTGAGAAAAAAATTCAAAATCCCAAAAATTTACGATTTCGCCGAATATTTCACGCCTAGCATGGCACCCTCAACAGTCAACGCTCCCAAATTTACCGGCGATCAAAGCCCATCCTGGTCTGACTCCAAACGACTTTCGATTGTTAAAGAAGAGAATCTGGATCTGGAGGACCGTTTGGAGCGTCTTAAATGTACCTCACAATGTAAAAACATTGATTTGGAGGAACCAGAAGATTACGATTACGAACAGTCGGACGATTCTCGTTGACGAAAAGAGAACAGAGTCCCTAAGTTGGCAGATTATCAACGACAATCATTCAATGCGACTGTCTCCTTTTCTCATTGAAAAGGTACTGGATGCCAGAATCAGTATTATGGTTTCACCAAGATCGAAGTTGGGTTGTGGTATCTGCAAGGGACCGGACTGAGTGCGGAGAATATTCGTGCTATTTACAAAAGACGACGGAAATGCGAAAGAAGCCGGTTTGAGACCGGGCGACCAAATATTGTCGTGCAATAACGTATATTTCAGCGATATAACTTCCAACCTTTATCATGCAAATATTTCGACAACTGGATCTCGTCGTAAGGAAGCATGCCGCATCCGAAATGTTCCCGGAGAGTCGATTGGTTACAACAGATCTTCAAGTTCAGTAATCGGCGATCAAAGCCCATCCCGGTCTGACTCCAAACGACTTTCGGTTGTTAAAGAGGACAATCTGGATTTGGAGGACCATCTGGATTGTCTTAAATGTACCTCACAATGGAACAACATTGAGTGGGATGAACCAGAAGATTACGATATACCATTCTTCAAGCCTACGATCATAACCTGTCAGAGAACGGTACTATTATAAGCAATAATGGTAGCGACGACTGTCAGGAGATAAAAAATGATTATGAATCATTCAAGAGGATGAGCGATCAAATCAACGATATCCTAAAAACGGAAACAGTAGTTGTTGATGTACATAGAAACGCTATCGAAGTCTCCAACTTTTCTGAAAACGGTCTGGCGAGTTCCTTTAGTTTTTGTTTTTTTGAAGCCAGTAGCAGCAACAGCTTGGCTTCTTGTAGTCTATCCAGTGCTATTTTCCAAGAAATACAAAAATGAGACGAGAGGAAGAAAGTTGAGAGCAAGTCGTCCATTGATGAACAACTACAACGAAAGAAGGTGGTGCAGCATGCTGGCCACGATTTACAGAGTCAACATAGCAAGCTCATCGATGAATTCAAGAGGGTCACAAACGCATGCTCAAATCAATGGAGGATAGTGAAAATGAGGATTACCAAGGTTGCGCGATGGAGAGGAATGCAAGTTCAGATCTGTCCCAGAAACTGTCCGAGCGGCTCAGCAATTTCCAAAAGGACAACTGTGCAACACTAAGTAGAACGAGTAGTTCAAGTTCTTCCACCCCCACCATCACAAGATTCTTCACCGCCCACTCCAACTTCGGGAGGTCACAATAAGGGTACTCTGAAATCAGAAAAACCTCAAAAGTCCCGAGTTAACATATCATTGAGTGTTAGTTTCAAGTCGTATGAGTTCTTTACGAAGTAAAGATTTCTCCCGATCACGTGTTTTAGTGTCTCTGGTATGAACTGTGAGATGTTGTATAGTGGATATTGACATGACGACACTATTGGGCGTATTGGAGTGCCTTCTTTATGTAGTTTCAAAAGTCCATAAATTCTTGGACAAATGCTGTTATGAACTTGTAGTTCTTTCGATGTTTCGGGTGTAATATAACTACGTAGGGTTGCCCTCCTTCACCAGCGTTGTTGTGAGGTATCTTTTAATGTTCTTGTAAGTATGGGCATCATCTAGGTGGTGTGACATTTTTTGTCTGTATATTTCAGTGTCTATGATGATTGTGTTGTTGCTTCTGTCCGGTTTCAAAACGGTGATATCAGGATGGGCTTCAAGGAAGTTCTTTGTCCGTCTTATATTGTTTTCAATTAGTCTGTCTTGTCTAGGTATATGTTGGTTTCTGGTGTTGTTAATATGGGATGAAAGCGTCTGGGTTAATCTGCTTCGTATATTGCCTTGTGTTCTCTTATCAAGTGTCCGGATAGCGCTTTCTAAGAGCTGTACCAGATAAATGTGAGGTTAATTAAACTTGTCGATTCATATTGTCCACAAGGGCAGTTCCCTTAATACATTTAAAAAAAACGAGGGCAACAAACTGATTCAAGCTTGGACTCTACGTAGTTATATTACTCCAATACGCCCAATAGTGTCGTCATGTCAATATCCACTATACAACATCTCACACTTCATAGCAGAGCCATTGAAACATGTGATCGGGAGAAATCCTTACTTCGTAAAGAACTCATACGACTTGAAACTAACACTCAATGATATTATTTTACAGCCCGATGACATATTGTACTCACTCGACGTCACATCTCTATATACAAACATACCAAATGAGATAATACCGCCCTTATCCAATAAGATTGGCATAGATTGAAAGACTTCACCCCGTTACCGTTGGTGGAATACGCAGAAACGACAATGTACATTCTCAGCACGAATTATTTGAAATTTAGAGACCGTTTTTTCCAACAAATGAACGGGCTTGCAATGGGAAACCCACTATCGAGTTCAATAGCACAGATAACCATGGAAGATCTTGAGGAAACCATATTGTCACGTTGTCTACCGATTACACTATATAAAAGGTACGTCGACGACAAATTACTTATCACAACAGAGGATAACATGTGAAAAATTCTTGAAAACTTCAATAGATACCACAGTAGGTTACAGTTTACGTTGGAAACAGAGAGGGATAACTCTATAGATTTCTTAGATATGACGATAATCAGAAGCAACCGAGAACTCGTTACCAAACTATATAGGAAAAGCACAGCCTCGCGAAGGATGATTAACTATTGTTCATCACACCACCCGACATATAAGAGAGCCATAGTTAGTGGGTATGTAGACAGAGCCTTGAAACTTACCTTACCCCAATTTAGGCCGGACATTTTAGAGGATGTCACAAAAAGACTGCTTGACAATCAATACCCCATAGAGTTGATACAGACGACCATCAGAACACATGATGTATAATGGCGATGAATAAGGCGAACATAACACACATTCACTGACAACAGACCAACCTGATATGAAGTACGTAACTCTACCATATATATACCCGACTTATTGCATAAAATACAAAATATCGTTAGGAACAATAACATTTAGGTGGCACACAAACCATACAACCAGATTAAGATGTTATACATGAGAATCAAAGCACCGTTACCAATAACACAAATATCAGGAGTGATCTACAGCATTCCATGTGGAGGGTGTAAATAGCAGTGCATAGGGCAGACGATACAACGTTTGGGTAATAGATTGAACACAAATATTCGAAAAAAGTTGTAACAGCTCTGAATAAACATCACAAAGAAACGAAACATGACCGTGATTATGACAACACACGTATCCTCGCCCAAGAAACCCGGCATAAAGTTAGGGAAATATTGGAAGCTATTAACAGTCAACGATAGATCAGATATAGATTGGCTGAGTCATTAATTATTATTAATTCAAACCGAAATTTGGGAGAACAAAGAAACATACAGAACATAGAATACGAACGCACAGAGTGACACACATTACCTGACGACCGATGACACACGAATAGCGCGCGAAACACGACAATCGGATTCTGATTAGGTCGGTTGAAGCGGTGACATCCCCTCCGCTTCCTCCTGGTGTTGGAACCTGATCTGTGGTGTATTAACAATCGTATTGTTAAACAGTAGTTTAATAGTTATTGAGGTAAGTCTCATACATTAGTTGATTACTAGTTTTATATTAAATTAACAAATATTACGATATAGACAGTTGGTGGAACTTTCAAAAACTCCCCAATCATGGATTGGGAGGAAGGGAGAGAAACGATCCCCTGACCGCGATTTTAATGATAGGTTAATATCTAAATTGACGCCAAAGTCTAGAAAAACATATATCTCCCTGGTGGTGGTATCTGAAAGCCAACAGAAAAATAATATATATGTAAGACTGATCGACAGTCTTCGTTCGTTTCGAACACGTGTAGAGGACTACACAGTCCAGTTTCGGTTAGTTCGTATTGAGCAGTGCTAATGAATGCGTGTACTTCATCATTGTGAATTTCGTTCTTATCGTTTCGACTTAGGTACTGTTGTAGTTTAGTTTATTTCGTTTACTAATTATTATGTCCTTGTTGATAGAATTATTTCTACGTTACTTGCTATATCGACTTATTATAAAACCCTCGATACTACGGGTATATAAGTCGAAACGATTTTCGTAAATGTGGTGAGGAAGGTGCGCATTTATTTGGCGGCTGAAACATCGGCTGATATAAAAACTACCGTAAACAATGTGAAAACAATTCGAGTTTTGGAAACATCCAAAATTTACGCGTTCCCTTTCGATTTTCAACATTCGAAGAATCATGCCGAATTGGTCAAGCTACCGAGTATAGCTTCTGCTTTAAAATCGGTAAAACATCGTGGACAACAGCGAAACGTTTTCGTTTAACTTCCAGATGATTTGATTACCCAATATTTCGGTGACGATGGGAACGTCTGTTTCAATGATATCATGTTAGAAGAGGCAAAATTTTCCAAGGATTCCGTTTCACCTGAAGCTGTTGTAATTCCCTAACAAACTGAACAACCCAAAAATTTACGAACACAAACTAAATACTTTGTTCTGTCGAAATTCATCGGAGCAGGTACCAATAATGCCAGGATTTGGATCACTTTATTCGAGAATGAATGTAGGCGCATGGAAATTCACGAAACCAAGTACGTGGAGGTACTTCGCTTTTTCATTGGCGGTTCAGCAGAGGATTGGTTTGAGGCAAACTTACAATCCAACGGGTTAACAGCACCATGGAACTTATGGAGATCTTCGTTTTTAAGCACATTTGGTAACATTGCATGGTCAGATGTCACATTCGCGTATACGTATCGATACATTGCCGGATCTTATATTGAATATGCTCTAAAAAAGTCAAAGCTCTTAATAACTGTGAATCCGGGAATGTCGGAATCAGTACAGAATGAATTAATTGTCGTAGGTCTGCCATCCTTTGTACGCGATAAATTGAATCGAGATTTATTGTTATCACGTGACGATCTTATGATGAAACTTTCGAGGGTAAACTCTTGTGTGAAGCAAAAATTCAAAAACGCTCCAAATACTGCATCTAAAAATTCCGTCAATATCACTCCCAATTCATGTGAAATTTGTATAAAACGTGGAAAACCAGGCCGGTTCCACAATGAAAAAGATTGTTATTTTAATAATCAAAGCCGCGACAATCGTAGGAACATAAAAATAGTTGATAATGCCGATTTAGAAACAGAATTAAATAAGGCGGTTACGCAACAAAAAAACTAGAATTGATCCCTCTTATAAGACTGAATGTGTCAGTAGAAGACACTGGCGCTACGGCTTTATACGATACAGGAGCCAATATCACATTAGTCACATCAAAATTTTTCAATAAGCTCGGCAAAAAGCCTTTATACTGTGCGTCATACACATTTAGAACTATAAGTGGGATAGGAAAAATTGAAGGAACAGTATACCTCGCCATGATGGTTTTTGATCTTTGTAAAAAAGTTAGATGTTTCATTATCAATAAGGAAACCACAGATTATGATATTATCTTGGGTTTGAACAGTATAAAAACATTTCAATTAGAACAAGACAAAAATTTTAATATTCCACGAAAGTTGGACGCTTTTAAAATTGAGCCTTCGGTGTACGCTGGTATCTCCCTATCCGAATTCAATTCAAACTTAAATCATTTAGATAACATTAAACAAACAAAAATATACCAGATTATAAAAACGTATTACACCATATTTGCAGAAGACAGATATGATATCGGAAATATTAAAGATCATATAGCAAGTATAAAACTTACAGAAAACAAATATATATACAAAAAACCATATAGATGTTCCCTTTATGACCAAGAGGTGATAGACGAACAAATATCGAAATTATCAGAAAGGCGTTTAATTGAACCGTCCTCATCGCCTTTTGCTGCTCCAATAACGTTGGCATATAAGCGTGATGAACAAAAAAAATTCGCCTATGCATCGATTTTCGGGAACTGAATAAAATCATTGTCCCTGAGGGCCAACCGTTTCCACTCATTGATGACATTATAGTGAAAACTAAGGACTGTCACTGGTTTTCCTCGATGGATATCAATTCAGCTTTCTGGTCGATACCTCTCAGAATTAAAGATCGATATAAAACAGGGTTCGTTTCCCAAAAGGGACATTTTCAGTGGCGATGCCTTCCGTTTGGCCTTAAAACAGCTTCGGCAACATTTCAAATAATACTTTCAAGTGTTTTGCGCAAACATAATTCAACCGAGTTCTCCACGAATTATATTGACGATTTTATTGTATTCTCTAAAACATTTCAGGATCATCTAAAACATATTCGACAGGTGTTTGACGCTTTAAAGCAGGAAGGTTTCAAACTGAATTTAAAAAAATGTTCATTTGTACAAAAGGAAATAAAATTTCTAGGGCATATCATAAGAGGAAATACGGTCAGGCCAATACAAGATAATTTAGTTTCAATAAAGAACTTTCCCACATCAAAAAATAGAAAAAACGTTCGACAATTTTTAGGGAAAATAAACTTTTATAATAAATTTATTGAAGGTGCTTCAAAAGTATTAGAACCATTTCACGCTTTGCTACGAAAGGACTCTGTGTTCGTATGGAATAACAAGTGTGAAACTTCATTCAATAATATTAAGCAATATCTCACTTCTCCTCCCATTTTGGCTGTATTCAACCCAAAATTAAAAACAAATTTATACACAGACCCAAGCGTTGAAGGTTTGGGTGCTGTGTTGAAGCAGGTTCAATATGATGGTGATGAAAAACCGGTGGCTTATTTTTCGCGCAAACTCACCATAACACAAAAAAAAACGAAGGCAATATTTCTCGAATGTCTCGCTATACGAGAAGCAATTAAATACTGGCTGATGAAGAATTAGGAGATCTTCTCACCCAAATTTCACAATTCGATTTCAATATTAAATACAATTCTGCCAAAAATAATACCGAAGCAGACTGTCTTTCGCGAAATCCAGTGCTCGAACCGGACCCTAATCAAACGATACCTATCATACCAAACGTAAATGTTTTGAGTCTCTCTGAAATAAAAGAAGATCAGTCAAACTTTCACCATATAGGGGAAAATAAAGAAAAAAATGGAGTAGTATACAAAAAAAACACTGATAGGATTTTACTAACAGAACAAACAGGAAGAAAATTGATAACAAAATTACATATTGCGTTGGGTCATATTGGAGGTAAGCATTTGCTAAATTCAATCCGTCCATGTTACTCTTTTCCTCGTTTAGATAGGAACGTAACAGAAGTCACAAGAAACTGCAAAATCTGCATTAAGAACAAAACACGAAGAGGAAGAAAACTCGGTCTCCTAAAACAGCTTGGACCTGCAATACAACCATTCTTTTATCTTTGGACACGATTGGTGGTTTCGGAGGCCGTCGGTCTAATAAACGTTATCTTCACTTACTAGTTGACCATTTTACGCGTTTTGCATACATTTTAACATCTCCAAATCAAAATTCCACTGAATTCATCAAATTGGTTGATTCTGTTCAAAAACATAAAAAAATCAGAACACTTTTAACGGACCAATATCCAGCGTTCATGTCAGATGATTTTGGCGAGTACATAAAAAAGAATAATATTAACCATATATTTACCGCTATTGACAACCCGGATTCGCAAGGATTGAATGAGCGACTTAACCAAACGCTCGTCAATCGAATTCGATGTAAAATCAATGTTAAAGACGGAAATCGTGCCTGGTCTTCCATTGCAAGACAATGTATAGACGAATACAACAATACGATACACACAGTAACGAGATTTAGCCCAAGATTTCTAATGGAAGGCAATAATTTCCTATAGTTCCTTCAGAACTAAATAATAACGAAATTTCTCTGGAAGAAGCCAGAAAAATCGCTCTCGATAATTCCAAAAAGGATCACGAACGAAATAAAATACGTATTGATAAAAATAGAAAACAATTCAAATTTCATAAGGGAGATTTAGTATATGTGGAGAACGGGAACAAATGTAACAGAAAAAAATTAGATGAAATCCGAATAGGACCCTACCCTATCACACATGTCGTGTCGGATTCCATTTTATTGATAAAATGCGGTCACACAAGACGACACATTCGACAGTTCCATATCAATAAAGTTATTCCAAAAAAACTTATGCGGACGACAAACCTGTGAATAGTAATGAAACTGCAAATTCAGTTTTTCATTAATGATATGAAAATGTATTTATTTAATTTTTTTTTCTTTTCGTTTTTTCGTCATGGGTAGGGGTATTTAAGACTGATCGACAGTCTTCGTTCGTTTCCGAAGACGTGTAGAGGGCTACACATTCCAGTTTCGGTTAGTTCGTATTGAGCAGTGCTAATGAATGCGTGTACTTCATCATTGTGAATTTCGTTCTTGTCGTTTCGACTTAGGTACTGTTGTAGTTTAGTTTATTTCGTTTACTAATTATTATGTCCTTGTTAATAGAATTATTTCTACGTTACTGGCTATATCGACTTATTATAAAACCCTCGATACTACAGGTTTATATATATTCTACAGCTGATACGATCGCGTTAATACGCGAACTCGATAACATTTCCTTATCATTAGATAGAACGACGAACTGAGTGAATTTGAAAGATAGAATCGAATAGGTTGATAAGAAAAATACTACCAATATCAAACCAGTTAATCCAGCTCCTATAAATGAAAGAACTAACAAGGGGCCATTTATATATTCAATCACAGATACGGGTCCCTGTCTGATAATCGGGGAAGGCCAAAATTCGCATAACATAGGTAACATACAGCCAATGAATTTAGGTGAAAATTGATTGCTGCAGGGGTTTCGGGTAATAAAAATATCAATAAAAAAGGGAAAAACAAAATTGCATTAGAATTTGTTTCGACAGCAGCAGCAAATGAATTTTCTACAAACAATCCCTGGACCCAAGATGAAAACACAAAGGTCTTTATACCCAACGGATTGCTAACGAGCAAAGGGGTAATATCCAATATTGGTTTGGATATCATCCCAAAGGATATAATTAACCACGCAGAATAGCATGAAAAGATGTAAAAATTGTGCCAATAATCACGAAGAGGATACCTGTGATAAGATATCAAATCCTATCTGCATATTTCGTTCGGAGTCCCATCAATCAACAAACAGAATATGTCCGGAATACGATAGACAAAAACAAATACTTAAATTAATAGCTTTTGTTGTAGGACGTTTTTGCAATAATAATCGATACTTAATATTAGCAATTCCACTTTCTTGTTCTACAATTACCAACGCGATCGATCTCTCTCGTTGCTGCTCACCATCTATTCAATTCCTCCTTGCGCATGCCCGATCTGTAAGGTGCATGCGATCTACCGTGTATGTATGTGGAACTACTTGTTACAGCTTGGCCATACCTGACCTATCGTTCGTCCTCGAACGAATCAATTCAAATTACAGGTGGTTCCCTAACGATCACACAATACTGAGACTAAACCTCAAACTTATATATAAACAAATACAAATGAATATAAAACTACCAAAACAAAAACCATATAAAATAGGAGAGAAATTCTTTTTCTTTTTTTTACTCTTCGTTGACACTAAAAGCCATTCTCCATAGTCGCATATTTGCCGGCTCCCAAACCCCTTCGTATCTTTTTTTGATTAAGCTGGCATTCAGGAACATCAGCAACAACATAAAGATTTTTTCTCGAAACTACTACTATTTGATACGGTCCTTTGAATTTGGGCTTGAGTTTTGGAGAAATTCCTTTAGTGCAGTCATTGTTCTTTAGCATTACATAATCTCCGACATAATATTCTTCAGGTAACTTTCGTTCTTTATTTGATTTGTTTAACATTTTTCCTGACCTTTACTGATTTGTTTTTCTGCTTGTTCAAGAATAAACCTCAACGTTCGTGCATCCTCGTTTACCTTATCACATACGAATTCAGCAATGAAGTCATTTACTTTTCCTTCTGATCTATACCGAATAAAAGTGTACTTGGAGTTTCGTTAGTTGACGAATGAATGGTATTGTTCAGCGCGAACTATACTTCATAAATGACTTTCACCCACGTATTCCCTGTTTCTTCCTGTGATAGCTTCGCAAGTAACGGTCCTATCGTACGATTTACTTTTTCTACTTGACCGTTCGCTTGTTGTGAACCTGTTGCAATTTTAATGTGTTTTATATTAAGATTGCTCAAAAATGATTCGAATTCAGCTGACGTGTAACACGTTCCTCTATTCGAAACTATGGTTCTCAGTTGACTATAATATGCAAAATAGGTTTCTAATTTACTTATCGCTTCCTGCTTGTTGTTGACTTGCATGGATATAATTTTATGAACTTAGTTTAACCGTCAATCACTACTAATATATAGTTTTGTTACGCACCCGATTATCCGCGATGGTTACGTGATCAATATGAATTGTTTCGAAAGGTTTGTTGACTTTGGGGATACTCTTGATTAATCCTTCGCTCTTTCCATACTTTGGATTGAACGCGATACATGTTAAACAGTTTTTCGTATGTTTCACAATTTTTCTCGAATATTTGGGAACCAATTAGACTTTGACAAAATTTCAAAAACTTTTCTGTACCCATGTGTCCCATTTCGTCATGATATTTGTATGAAACCGCGTGTTCCATTTCGACTGGCACATAAAACAACAATCTGTCACTACTTTTACGATATACTACACCGTTTCGCATTTCAAACGTTTTACTTTCTTCTTTCTCTAAATTGTTTCTAAGAGATACAATTTTCTCATCGAGGTTTTGCGATGTTATTCAATTTTGTCAAATGAATTACTATCAACAACTGCGACAAAATTACATGGACTTAGAACATTTCCAGATTTGTCCAATTCCGTATCTTTAAAGCCAGAAAAGTCGAGAATTTTCTGTCTGTTATCAGCAATATGTGAAATGTCTAATCCGAGTGTTTCGAAAGTATCGCGGCCCAAAACGATTGATGCACTCATCGTGTCATCCGGAACCACAAATATTTCGAATTTCCATTTAAAACCATTCAAACAACAAATTACCTTAATTTTCCCGATAATTTTCAGTTTCGACTCATTAACACCATGATAGTCCTGAGTTGATGACGCTACTTTCTGTACAAGACCTGCATTTATAAATTTACTTTCTACAAAACTAATTGGGCTAACACAATCTAAAAGGGCAATTAGTTTAAGATCAAATGTATTATCTTCGTCTTGGAAAATAAGTTTTACTGCAGGGTGAAAATGATCGTTACTTTCTCCCGTACTTTCGATGTTGGCAATTTCGGACTTTTCTACCTGTCTCTTCTTTGGGGCTTCAGGACAATTTTGAATTTTATGTGCCATAGAGTGGCAATGAAAACAAGAATCTTTGAAACTTTGTTGCTCTTCACACTGAAATGAAAGGTGGCCAGTTTTTCCGCAAATATAACAATGTTTTTGCATCACATTGGATCCGTTCATACTTTCGTTCCTCCTTAAGGTTATATTTATTTTTCTGAAAGGCCTTACCGTCTTCGTCATCGGAAGTATTGGTTTTATTGATATTGTTCACCAAAAATTTTTCTTTCAATTTCCTCGTTCTACTCTTTGAAGATATTCTCTCAAACGCGTTAGAAAGTTCCGCTTTCGATTTGAACCGTTGCATGCGAGCTAGATCACGTAAAGAATCATCCGGAATGCCCTCAATTATATATTCAATAAGATCTTCTATTCGTAAACATATTCGTTAAACGATTCATTTGTTTGCCATACTCGATTTTCAAAAATTTTTTACTTGTTTGGTAAAAAAACATTTTTCGGATTCCGTTGATTAATTCGTCAACACCAAGAACAGAAATTTCTGGCTTTGAATGAAACCATGTTAACACTTTTCCTTTAAATTTACCTATGACAATAATACGTAAAACGTTATCATCTAGATTGTAAGTGTCGCATATTAAATTTATTTGTGGGGCCCAGCTTTCGAACGCTTCACCTTTTCCGACAAATTCACCTAGCAACTCCACGACTGAATGAATCGAAATTCGCGTTTCATAACTTATCTTTGACATATCACCCGCTGCTACCTGGTACTGCATCTGTGCTTTCGCTATCGGTGGCGGTGTCGGAGTCGACCTCTGCGTCGTTGACGCTGCCGTTCCCGCGATAGCTGCCGATGGTTACATAACATCCGTCTGATTCGCCAATTGAAAGGGTGCCGCTTCCGCGTTGAGGGGCGCTGATAATCGTGACATTTGCAAGGTCAGCAATTCTAACGTACTCTGCATGGATATCATCTGCCGTCTCATCATCTCCATTTCATTCGAATTTTTGGTCGGTTCGATTTTATCAGTTGGTTTCGAAAAATCAGCTTCCACGTCCTCCGTTGTAGTATCGAGAATACTGGTATCGGGTAGCTCTTTATCTATCTCTTTCTCCAATGTTTTTCCCAATCTTTTTACAAGAATTGGCTTCTTACCTCTAGTATCCAAACCTCTGGTTTTCAATTCTTCTCGTAATTCCGTCATCTTCAACTTGCCTAGATCGGTAGTCGAACTCATATTGTTATTTCTTCTATAGCGCTTCTCGATTACCGCATACACACAGATAGCAAACGCACCAACCTTTAGCACGTGGTCGCGTTGTCAGACACTAAGATTCACAAAGAAAAAAAAGTCCGAAAAAAGACACAATTGACATTAATTGCTCTTATCCCATTTCTGAGCTGTTGCAGGGCGTTTCTACAATAATAGTCGATACTTAATATTAGCAATTCCACTTTATTCTTCTACAATTACCAACGCGACCGATATCTCTCGTTGCTGCTCACCATCTATCCAATTCCTCCTTGCGCATGCCCGATCTGTACAGTGCATGCGATCTACCATGTATGTATGTGGAACTACTTGTTACACTTCAGAAAATATTTCTTATTTCGAAGCATCTAAACTAACTCCACGTTTATATGCAACAAGTCAGTCCTCTAACAATTATGAAAACCCTGTTAAGTCGCCAAAGTCCTACCCCCAACTGAAAAATAAATCTATGAATTCTGAAAAACCCCACATAAGAGAAGTTAAAAACAGGAAACAATGTCTACATACCCACTAACTATGGCTCTCTTATATGTCGGGTGGTGTGATGAACAATAGTTAATCATCCTCCGCGAGGCTGTGCTTTTCCTATATAGTTCGGTAACGAGTTCTCGGTTGCTTCTGATTATCGTCATATCTAAGAAATCTATAGAGTTATCCCTCTCTGTTTCCAACGTTAACTGTAACCTTTGTGTAAAGGAAAATATTTCACGACATTGGACATGAAATCTGGGGCAAGCCGAAGGACCTGCACATGAGGAATTCAAGCGCTGACCATCAGGTAAAAAAAAAAAAAAAATTTGAACGTAAGTTCTGTAAAAAAAAATTGAACGTAAGTTCGAAAAAAAAAATGAACGTAAGTTCTAAAAAAAAAAAAATAAATTGAACGTAAGTTCTAAAAAAAAAAAAAAATTGAACGTGAGTTCTAAAAAAAAAAAATTGAATGTAAGTTCTGAAAAAAAAATGAACGTAAGTTCTGCAAAAAAAAAAATTTGAACGTAAGTTCTGTAAAAAAAAAATTGAACGTAAGTTCGAAAAAAAAAAATTGAACGTAAGTTCTAAAAAAAAAAAATTTTTGAACGTAAGTTCTGTAAACAAAAATTGAACGTAAGTTCTGTAAAAAAAAAACCATTGAACGTAAGTTCTATCTAAAAAAAAAAAACTTAATTGTGCGGGGTCGCACTAAGACCAGGATGGCCGTAACAGTAAAAAAAAAAAAAAAAAAATTACTAGTGTGTTTCAGTATCTCACTGTGCGAGGACGCACGAATTGCAGGATGGCCGTGTAAGAATTACGTCAACTATTATTTTAACGATGACTATAAACGCGATGACGATGAGGGAACGCCATAATAGAGGGGAAAAGGAGGCATGGTCTTCGAGAATATTCCCGAAAGCACGTACCGAAGTCAGTCACATTTGTAACGTTATACCGACTGTACGAATATTAATAAACCGAGATTAAATTGTGTTAATCATTAAAGACAATTGTTTTGACCCATCTATTCTTACATATATGCAAACTTTGAATTTTCCATCAGTCTTCTTTCGTTCGGAAAAAATATAAAACGACGACATTTGTCTGAAGGTATAGGATCGATATACTTCCTGGCGGGAAATTTTTTGAGGAAACAACAACAGATTCGTATTTAATGGACGTATTCCTCATGCGGACGTAGAAAAAAATAGTCATTTCAAAACTTTTCACGAATTTTCCAACAAGACGCAACATCTTTCGACGGAAACATTTATTTCCTGTAAGTAGACAATTGATTATGTATATATGCAAACCTTGAATTTTCCATCAGTCTTCTTTCGTGCGGAGAAAATTGAAAACGGCGACATTTGTCTGAAGGTAGAGGATCGATATACTTCCTGGCGGGAAATGTTTTGAGACGAAAACACCGGATTCGTCTTCAAATGGACATTTTTCTCATGCGGACGTGGAAAAAAATGGTCATCATCGTGAAAATTTCAAAAGTTTTCACGAATTTTCCAACAAGACGCAATATTTCCGGACGGAAACATTTATTTTCTGTAAGTAGACAATTGATTATGTATGTGGGATTTCGAAATTGATTGTCGTGTATAATGGACTTTAAGTTTGAGATGTGTGCATGTCTAGCTCTAGTTATAGTTATACAAACCTAGAATAGGAAATATGCATAGAGTAGTCAAATAAAAGGAGGGTCGCTTGAGCGGGCCATTCTGTCCTCGACACGTGAAAAGTGAGGAATAAGTTGTTCTAAGTTGTGATCTTTTAATATAAGTGTTCTAATTTAATTGATGATTCCTTGAAAACCGGATCCTACAAATTTGGGGCTCAGCCGAGATCAGAATTGAAGTGTTTAATATCGTGATTACGGGTGAAACGATTTTGGATTGATAATGGATGCCGTTGAAGGAACAAGCAACGACGTTACGAATATGAGCAGCGCAATTGAATTCGATGATGGTGAGATTGACCGCATGAAAATTACGATGCTCAGAGACGAACTACGGAACAGACAATTACGTACGACGGGACGAAAGGTGAGCTAATTTCGCGAGTAAAAGTGCGATCCACATCGACAGAATAAACGACGAAGATGATGTTGACGAAAACGACGAAGAACAGGAAGACGATGAAAACGACGAGAGTTCCGAAGACGAAATCGACATCGATGAGTTGACGACGAAAGAACTGGCTTTTCGACTACGAAA
>JAIFOV010000651.1:0-52127 GCA_020654155.1 Novius pumilus
ATATGTCGAAAAGTTCAAGTCCAAACGGTGTATTTCGTTCGACCGTTTAGCAGTCAGAGTCCGAAAGATGCATTTCGGACGAAATGTTCAAGTCGAACGGCGCACTTCGGGCGACAGTTCGATAGTTAGAGTCCGAAAGGTCCATTTCGGAGATATGCCGAAAAGTTCAAGTCCGAACGGTGCACTTCGGGCGACAGTTCGATAGTTAGAGTCCGAGAGGTACGTTCCGGAGATATGTAGAGAAGTTTAAGTCCGAACGGTGTATGTCAGACGACCGTTTAGCAGTCAGAGTCCGGAAGGTGCATTTCGGTAAGATGATCCACGTTCGACGCACGAAAAGTGTATTTCGGAGTGATGCCTGATTTTTTCAAGTCCGAACGGTGCACTTCGGGCGACAGTTCGATAGTTTGAGTTCGAAACGTACGTTTCGCAGATATGTCGAGAAGATCAAGTCCGAAAGATGTATTTCGTTCGACCGTTTAGCAGTCAGAGTCCGAAAGGTGCATTTCGGAGATATGCCGAAAAGTTCAAGTCCGAACAGTGCACTTCGGGCGACAGTTCGATGGTTAGAGTCCGAAAGGTACGTTTCGGAGATATGTCGAGAAGTTCAAGTCCGAAAGGTACGTTTCGGAGATATGTCGAGAAGTTCAAGTCCGAACGGTGTATTTCGTTCGACCGTTTAGCAGTCAGAGTCCGAAAGGTGCATTTCGGAGATATGCCGAAAAGTTCAAGTCCGAACGGCGCACTTCGGGCGACAGTTCGATGGTTAGAGTCCGAAAGGTACGTTTCGGAGATATGTCGAGAAGTTCAAGTCCGAAAGGTACGTTTCGGAGATATGTCGAGAAGTTCAAGTCCGAACGGTGTATTTCGTTCGACCGTTTAGCAGTTAGAGTCCGAAAGGTACGTTTCGGAGATATGTCGAGAAGTTCAAGTCCCAACGGTGTATTTCGTTCGACCGTTCCGCAGTCAGAGTCCGAAAGGTGCATTTCGGAAATATGCCGAAAAGTTCAAATCCGAACCGTGCACTTCGAGCGACAGTTCGATAGTTTGAGTTCGAAACGTACGTTTCGGAGATATGTCGAGAAGTTCAAGTCCGAACGATGTATTTCGTTCGACCGTTTAGCAGTCAGAGTCCGAAAGGTGCATTTCGGTAAGATGATCCACGTTCGACGCACGAAAAGTGTATTTCGGAGTGAGGCCTGATTTCTTCAAGTCCGAACGGTGCACTTCGGGCGACAGTTCGATAGTTAGAGTCCGGAAGGTACGTTTCGGAGATATGTAGAAAAGTTCAAGTCCGAACGGTGTATTTCGTTCGACCGTTTAGCAGTCAGAGTCCGAAAGATGCATTTCGGAGATATGCCGAAAAGTTCAAGTCCGAACGGCGCACTTCGGGCGACAGTTCGATAGTTAGAGTCGGAAAGGTACGTTTCGGAGATATGTCGAAAAGTTCAAGTCCAAACGGTGTATTTCGTTCGACCGTTTAGCAGTCAGAGTCCGAAAGATGCATTTCGGAGATATGACGAAAAGTTCAAGTCCGAACGGCGCACTTCGGGCGACAGTTCGATAGTTAGAGTCCGAAAGGTCCATTTCGGAGATATGCCGAAAAGTTCAAGTCCGAACGGTGCACTTCGCGGCAGTTCGATAGTTAGAGTCCGAGAGGTACGTTCCGGAGATATGTAGAGAAGTTTAAGTCCGAACGGTGTATGTCAGACGACCGTTTAGCAGTCAGAGTCCGAAGGTGCATTTCGGTAAGATGATCCACGTTCGACGCACGAAAAGTGTATTTCGGAGTGATGCCTGATTTTTTCAAGTCCGAACGGTGCACTTCGGGCGACAGTTCGATAGTTAGAGTCCGAAAGGTACGTTTCGGAAATATGTCGAAAAGTTCAAGTCCGAACGGTGTATTTCGTTCGACCGTTTAGCAGTCAGAGTCCGAAAGATGCATTTCGGAGATATGCCGAAAAGTTCAAGTCCGAACGGCGCACTTCGGGCGACAGTTCGATAGTTAGAGTCGGAAAGGTACGTTTCGGAGATATGTCGAAAGTTCAAGTCCAAACGGTGTATTTCGTTCGACCGTTTAGCAGTCAGAGTCCGAAAGATGCATTTCGGAGATATGACGAAAAGTTCAAGTCCGAACGGCGCACTTCGGGCGACAGTTCGATAGTTAGAGTCCGAAAGGTCCATTTCGGAGATATGCCGAAAAGTTCAAGTCCGAACGGTGCACTTCGGGCGACAGTTCGATAGTTAGAGTCCGAAAGGTACGTTCCGGAGATATGTAGAGAAGTTTAAGTCCGAACGGTGTATGTCAGACGACCGTTTAGCAGTCAGAGTCCGGAAGGTGCATTTCGGTAAGATGATCCACGTTCGACGCACGAAAAGTGTATTTCGGAGTGATGCCTGATTTTTTCAAGTCCGAACGGTGCACTTCGGGCGACAGTTCGATAGTTAGAGTCCGAAAGGTACGTTTCGGAAATATGTCGAAAGTTCAAGTCCGAACGGTGTATTTCGTTCGACCGTTTAGCAGTCAGAGTCCGAAAGATGCATTTCGGAGATATGCCGAAAAGTTCAAGTCCGAACGGCGCACTTCGGGCGACAGTTCGATAGTTAGAGTCGGAAAGGTACGTTTCGGAGATATGCCGAGAAGTTCAAGTCCGAACGGTGTATTTCGTTTGACCGTTTAGCAGTCAGAGTCCGAAAAGTGCATTTCGGAGATATGCCGAAAAATTCAAGTCCGAACGGTGCACTTCGGGCGACAGTTCGATAGTTAGAGTCCGAAAGGTCCATTTCGGAGATATGCCGAAAAGTTCAAGTCCGAACGGTGCACTTCGGGCGACAGTTCGATAGTTAGAGTCCGAAAGGTACGTTTCGGAGATATGTAGAGAAGTTTAAGTCCGAACGGTGTATGTCAGACGACCGTTTAGCAGTCAGAGTCCGAAAGGTGCATTTCGGTAAGATGATCCACGTTCGACGCACGAAAAGTGTATTTCGGAGTGATGCCTGATTTTTTCAAGTCCGAACGGTGCACTTCGGGCGACAGTTCGATAGTTAGAGTCCGAAAGGTACGTTTCGGAAATATGTCGAAAAGTTCAAGTCCGAACGGTGTATTTCGTTCGACCGTTTAGCAGTCAGAGTCCGAAAGATGCATTTCGGAGATATGCCGAAAAGTTCAAGTCCGAACGGCGCACTTCGGGCGACAGTTCGATAGTTAGAGTCGGAAAGGTACGTTTCGGAGATATGCCGAGAAGTTCAAGTCCGAACGGTGTATTTCGTTTGACCGTTTAGCAGTCAGAGTCCGAAAAGTGCATTTCGGAGATATGCCGAAAAATTCAAGTCCGAACGGTGCACTTCGGGCGACAGTTCGATAGTTAGAGTCCGAAAGGTCCATTTCGGAGATATGCCGAAAAGTTCAAGTCCGAACGGTGTATTTCGTTCGACCGTTTAGCAGTCAGAGTGCGAAAAGTGCATTTCGGAGATATGCCGAAAAATTCAAGTCCGAACGGTGCACTTCGGGCGACAGTTCGATAGTTAGAGTCCGAAAGGTACGTTTCGGAGATATGCCGCGAAGTTCAAGTCCGAACGATGTATTTCGTTCGACCGTTTAGCAGTCAGAGTCCGAAAGGTGCATTTCGGAGATATGCCGAAAAGTTCAAGTCCGAACAGTGCACTTCGGGCGACAGTTCGATGGTTAGAGTCCGAAAGGTACGTTTCGGAGATATGCCGAGAAGTTCAAGTCCGAACGGTGTATTTTGTTCGACCGTTTAGCAGTCAGAGTGCGAAAAGTGCATTTCGGAGATATGCCGAAAAGTTCAAGTCCGAACGGTGCACTTCGGGCGACAGTTCGATAGTTAGAGTCCGAAAGGTACGTTTCGGAGATATGTCGAAAGTTCAAGTCCGAACGGTGTATATCGTTCGACCGTTTAGCAGTCAGAGTCCGAAAGATGCATTTCGGAGATATGCCGAAAAGTTCAAGTCCGAACGGCGCACTTCGGGCGACAGTTCGATAGTTAGAGTCCGAAAGGTACGTTTCGGAGATATGTCGAGAAGTTCAAGTCCGAACGGTGTATTTCGTTCGACCGTTTAGTAGTCAGAGTCCGAAAGGCGCATTTCGGAGATATGCCGAAAAGTTCAAGTCCGAACGGTGCACTTCGGGCGACAGTTCGATGGTTAGAGTCCGAAAGGTACGTTTCGGAGATATGCCGAGAAGTTCAAGTCCGAACGGTGTATTTTGTTCGACCGTTTAGCAGTCAGAGTGCGAAAAGTGCATTTCGGAGATATGCCGAAAAGTTCAAGTCCGAACGGTGCACTTCGGGCGACAGTTCGATAGTTAGAGTCCGAAAGGTACGTTTCGGAGATATGTCGAAAAGTTCAAGTCCGAACGGTGTATATCGTTCGACCGTTTAGCAGTCAGAGTCCGAAAGATGCATTTCGGAGATATGCCGAAAAGTTCAAGTCCGAACGGCGCACTTCGGGCTACAGTTCGATAGTTAGAGTCCGAAAGGTACGTTTCGGAGATATGTCGAGAAGTTCAAGTCCGAACGGTGTATTTCGTTCGACCGTTTAGTAGTCAGAGTCCGAAAGGCGCATTTCGGAGATATGCCGAAATGTTCAAGTCCGAACGGTGCACTTCGGGCGACAGTTCGATGGTTAGAGTCCGAAAGGTACGTTTCGGAGATATGTCGAGAAGTTCAAGTCCGAAAGGTACGTTTCGGAGATATGTCGAGAAGTTCAAGTCCGAACGGTGTATTTCGTTCGACCGTTTAGCAGTCAGAGTCCGAAAGGTGCATTTCGGAGATATGCCGAAAAGTTCAAGTCCGAACGGCGCAATTCGGGCGACAGTTCGATAGTTAGAGTCCGAAAGGTACGTTTCGGAGATATGTCGAGAAGTTCAAGTCCCAACGGTGTATTTCGTTCGACCGTTTAGCAGTCAGAGTCCGAAAGGTGCATTTCGGAGATATGCCGAAAGTTCAAGTCCGAACAGTGCACTTCGGGCGACAGTTCGATGATTAGAGTCCGAAACGTACGTTTCGGAGATATGCCGAGAAGTTCAAGTCCGAACGGTGTATTTCGTTTGACCGTTTAGCAGTCAGAGTCCGAAGAGTGCATTTCGGAGATATGCCGAAAATTCAAGTCCGAACGGTGCACTTCGGGCGACAGTTCGATAGTTAGAGTCCGAAAGGTACGTTTCGGAGATATGTCGAAAAGTTCAAGTCCGAACGGTGTATATCGTTCGACCGTTTAGCAGTCAGAGTCCGAAAGATGCATTTCGGAGATATGCCGAAAAGTTCAAGTCCGAACAGTGCACTTCGGGCGACAGTTCGATGGTTTGAGTCCGAAAGGTACGTTTCGGAGATATGCCGAGAAGTTCAAGTCCGAACGGTGTATTTCGTTTGACCGTTTAGCAGCCAGAGTCCGAAGAGTGCATTTCGGAGATATGCCGAAAATTCAAGTCCGAACGGTGCACTTCGGGCGACAGTTCGATAGTTAGAGTCCGAAAGGTACGTTTCGGAGATATGTCGAAAGTTCAAGTCCGAACGGTGTATATCGTTCGACCGTTTAGCAGTCAGAGTCCGAAAGATGCATTTCGGAGATATGTCGAAAAGTTCAAGTCCGAACGGCGCACTTCGGGCTACAGTTCGATAGTTAGAGTCAGAAAGGTACGTTTCGGAGATATGTCGAGAAGTTCAAGTCCGAACGGTGTATTTCGTTCGACCGTTTAGTAGTCAGAGTCCGAAAGGCGCATTTCGGAGATATGCCGAAAAGTTCAATTCCGAACGGTGCACTTCGGGCGACAGTTCGATGGTTAGAGTCCGAAAGGTACGTTTCGGAGATATGCCGAAAAATTCAAGTCCGAACGGTGCACTTCGGGCGACAGTTCGATAGTTAGAGTCCGAAAGGTACGTTTCGGAGATATGTCGAGAAGTTCAAGTCCGAACGGTGTATTTCGTTCGACCGTTTAGCAGTCAGAGTCCGAAAGGTGCATTTCGGAGATATGCCGAAAAGTTCAAGTCCGAACGGTGCACTTCGGGCGACAGTTCGATAGTTAGAGTCCGAAAGGGACGTTTCGGAGATATGTCGAGAAGTTCAAGTCCGAACGGTGTATATCGTTCGACCGTTTAGCAGTCAGAGTCCGAAAGATGCATTTCGGAGATATGCCGAAAAGTTCAAGTCCGAACGGCGCACTTCGGGCGACAGTTCGATAGTTAGAGTCCGAAAGGTCCATTTCGGAGATATGCCGAAAAGTTCAAGTCCGAACGGTGTATTTCGTTCGACCGTTTAGCAGTCAGAGTGCGAAAAGTGCATTTCGGAGATATGCCGAAAAATTCAAGTCCGAACGGTGCACTTCGGGCGACAGTTCGATAGTTAGAGTCCGAAAGGTACGTTTCGGAGATATGCCGCGAAGTTCAAGTCCGAACGATGTATTTCGTTCGACCGTTTAGCAGTCAGAGTCCGAAAGGTGCATTTCGGAGATATGCCGAAAAGTTCAAGTCCGAACAGTGTACTTCGGGCGACAGTTCGATGGTTAGAGTCCGAAAGGTACGTTTCGGAGATATGCCGAGAAGTTCAAGTCCGAACGGTGTATTTCGTTTGACCGTTTAGCAGTCAGAGTCCGAAAAGTGCATTTCGGAGATATGCCGAAAAATTCAAGTCCGAACGGTGCACTTCGGGCGACAGTTCGATAGTTAGAGTCCGAAAGGTACGTTTCGGAGATATGCCGAGAAGTTCAAGTCCGAACGGTGTTTTTCGTTCGACCGTTTAGCAGTCAGAGTACGAAAGGTCCATTTCGGAGATATGCCGAAAAGTTCAAGTCCGAACGGTGCACTTCGGGCGACATTTCGATAGTTAGAGTCCGAAAGGTACGTTTCGGAGATATGTAGAGAAGTTTAAGTCCGAACGGTGTATGTCAGACGACCGTTTAGCAGTCAGAGTCCGAAAGGTGCATTTCGGTAAGATGATCCACGTTCGACGCACGAAAAGTGTATTTCGGAGTGATGCCTGATTTTTTCAAGTCCGAACGGTGCACTTCGGGCGACAGTTCGATAGTTAGAGTCCGAAAGGTACGTTTCGGAGATATGTCGAAAAGTTCAAGTCCGAACGGTGTATATCGTTCGACCGTTTAGCAGTCAGAGTCCGAAAGATGCATTTCGGAGATATGCCGAAAAGTTCAAGTCCGAACGGCGCACTTCGGGCGACAGTTCGATAGTTAGAGTCCGAAAGGTACGTTTCGAGATATGTCGAAGTTCAAGTCCCAACGGTGTATTTCGTTCGACCGTTCCGCAGTCAGAGTCCGAAAGGTGCATTTCGGAAATATGCCGAAAAGTTCAAGTCCGAACCGTGCACTTCGAGCGACAGTTCGATAGTTTGAGTTCGGAACGTACGTTTCGGAGATATGTCGAGAAGTTCAAGTCCGAACGATGTATTTCGTTCGACCGTTTAGCAGTCAGAGTCCGAAAGGTGCATTTCGGTAAGATGATCCACGTTCGACGCACGAAAAGTGTATTTCGGAGTGATGCCTGATTTTTTCAAGTCCGAACGGTGCACTTCGGGCGACAGTTCGATAGTTAGAGTCCGAAAGGTACGTTTCGGAGATATGTCGAAAAGTTCAAGTCCGAACGGTGTATATCGTTCGACCGTTTAGCAGTCAGAGTCCGAAAGATGCATTTCGGAGATATGCCGAAAAGTTCAAGTCCGAACGGCGCACTTCGGGCTACAGTTCGATAGTTAGAGTCCGAAAGGTACGTTTCGGAGATATGTCGAGAAGTTCAAGTCCGAACGGTGTATTTCGTTCGACCGTTTAGTAGTCAGAGTCCGAAAGGCGCATTTCGGAGATATGCCGAAAGTTCAATTCCGAACGGTGCACTTCGGGCGACAGTTCGATGGTTAGAGTCCGAAAGGTACGTTTCGGAGATATGCCGAAAAGTTCAAGTCCGAACGGTGCACTTCGGGCGACAGTTCGATAGTTGGAGTACGAAAGGTACGTTTCGGAGATATGTCGAAAAGTTCAAGTCCGAACGGTGTATTTCGTTCGACCGTTTAGCAGTCAGAGTCCGAAAGGTGCATTTCGGAGATATGCCGAAAAGTTCAAGTCCGAACGGTGCACTTCGGGCGACAGTTCGATAGTTAGAGTCCGAAAGGGACGTTTCGGAGATATGTCGAGAAGTTCAAGTCCGAACGGTGTATATCGTTCGACCGTTTAGCAGTCAGAGTCCGAAAGATGCATTTCGGAGATATGCCGAAAAGTTCAAGTCCGAACGGCCACTTCGGGCTACAGTTCGATAGTTAGAGTCCGAAAGGTCCATTTCGGAGATATGTCGAAAAGTTCAAGTCCGAACGGTGTATTTCGTTCGACCGTTTAGCAGTCAGAGTGCGAAAAGTGCATTTCGGAGATAGGCCGAAAATTCAAGTCCGAACGGTGCGTCCGAACGGTGAGTATATAGATTTTGAATCAATACGAGTTAATGGGACACATGACATTTCTAAAAATATAGATAATAACACGAACCAATCTTCATATTATGTTTTACCGCATCATGCGGTTATAAAGGATAACAGCACTACAACTCGGTGCAGAGTAGTCTTTGATGGATCGGCTAAAACAAACCATGGAATTTCGTTAAATGATATTTTACTAGTTGGGCCGAAAATTCAAGATGACTTATTTTCAATTGTGTTACGTTTAAGTTACACAAATACGTTTTAAGTGCCGATATAAAAATGATGTTTAGACAGATCATGGTCCATCCCGACGACAGACAGTATCAAACAATTGTTTGGAGAAAAACGAAACGGAATCGATCAAACTATATACCTTAAACACTGTAACTTATGGAACGGCATCAGCAAGTTATTTAGCCACAAAGGTATTGCAACAACTTTCTTGGAATTTGCTAGCCGATATCCACGTAGCTCTCATATAATTCAACGTTGTTTTACATGGACGATTTATTAACGAGTGTAGATACTATAGACGAAGCTTTGAACATTTATCGGGAATTGACAGAAATATTAAATAGTGCAAAGCTACCTCTGAGAAAATGGTGTTCGAATGAAATTTCTATTTTAAATTCAATATTAGGCGATAAATCAAATAGTGATAAATTGGTACAGTTTTGCGATAACAAGGAGTTGAAAACCTTAGGAATAGCTTGGAATCCCAAAACTGACTCGTTAAGTTACTCAGTAAATGTTCAAGATATCAATAATAAAATTACCAAACGCTCGGTACTAGCAACGATCGCTAAGATATTCGATCCTTTAGGACTAACGGGTCCAGCAATAATAGTGGCAAAATTATTTATGCGAAAATTATGGCACGCCAACGTGTGCTGGGATGAATGTTTACCAAGCGAGCTCTGCAATCAATGGATTAATTTTCTGAAACAGCTTAATAGTATAAATGAGATAGCTGTCACCAGACACGTTATTTGTGAAGGTTCTAGTCGTATCGAACTGCACGGTTTTGGAGCTTGTATTTATATTTATTCTGAAAACAGTTTGGGAAGGTCAATGTCAAACTTGCTTTGTGCAAAATCAAAGGTTGTTCCCAAGGAAAACACACTTTACCTCGCTTAGAATTACTAGCCGCTGTAACACTATCTGACTTGATGGATACAGTCAAGCAGAGTCTAGATGTTGAAATATCTAATGTCACATATTATAGCGATTCCACAATAGTTTTAGCTTGGTTAAAAATCGAACCCGCAAATTTAAAAACATTTGTGGCAAACAGAATCTCAAGAATCACCGAATTGACAAGAGTGGAACAATGGAAGCACGTAAGATCGGAACAAAACCCTGCAGATATAATCTCACGAGGAATAGCTCCTAACGAACTGAAGGATTTAAAATTGTGGTGGCACGGACCCGACTTTTTGATAACAAAGAAGCATTCAACAACATGTTCTACTTACTCAGACAAACTAATAAACATACCGGAAGTCAAGTTGACAACCGCCCTCGTAATAAACATAAAACCAGATTTTGCGAAAAACCTATTTGAACGATATTCAAAATTAAATAAATTACAACGTGTAACGGCTTATTGTATTCGTTTCAAAAGAATTGCACTGACGAAAGAAAAGGGTTTAAAATGTTTAACCGTTGAAGAAGTCAATTATGCGTTGCAGTCATTAATAAAACTAGCGCAAGCTACTGAATTCTCTGAGGAAATCAGACTACTCAAATTATCACGAACAATATTCAAAAGAAGTACGATTTTAAAATTGAATCCCTTCATTGACGAACATGGGATAATCAGAGTTGGAGGTAGACTTAAGCATTCGAACGTTAGTTTCTCTCAAAAACATCCGATCATTCTACCTAAAAGGCATAAAATCTCAGACCTAATCCTACAAGCAGAACACCTCAAACATTTACATGCCGGACCTCAAAATCTTCTAGCATACATTCGATTAAATTATTGGCCCATTGAAGGTAAAAATTTAGTTAAGAAAGTTATTAAAGCGTGCGTACGATGTTCCAGGGTAAATCCAGAATTACCAAAATTTTTAATGGGGCATTTACCGGCTTCCAGAGTAGTGCCTAGCAGACCATTTTCAAAATGCCAGGATAGACTATGCCGGACCTATTTTTATAAAAGACGGAATATTACGTCGTGCGAAACTAGTAAAACTTACATTTGTATTTTTGTATGCTTTGCGACACGTGCAATACATATTGAACTTACTAAGGATTTAACAACACATAGCTTCTTAAATTCACTTAAACGATTTGTAGCCAGAAGAGGTAAACTGGCAGAAAGGGTACAGCACGGTAAGCATTGTTCCTGGGCCGAGAAGATTTTTTGAAATGATTTTTGTGGGGTGATTGGTCTCGCCTGGTGGATCATTTTTGTCTATGGCGCCGACTTCCGATAACGCCTACCTTCAGAGTTATAAGGTGTGCTTTATGGCCGAAAATCGGCGACCCTCGAAATCTTAAAACAGCTCTAGCTCCAAAACAGTTGGAGATAGCATGTCGCGCTTAGTGTCATTCGAAAGCTAAGGAAAAAGCTACAAGATAGGCATCCTGGAAAAAATTCAGTCATTTTATCAACTTTTTATTGAGATATCCATTTCTGGTGGCAGAAAAAATCGATAGATTCATTTGAAAGACCTAGATCGCGTTGAGGTTGATGGATGCCACTTTCATGATAGTTACACCTGACTCTAATCTACATGCGTGTGAAGTTTCAGCCCGATCGGAATAGTCCAAAGGGTAGAACTAAGTGTTTATTCCCCCGGGAATGACCTATTCTGGGATATCTTGGCTAATAATCGAAGGTAAAGGTACAACGTTCAGGGTATGATCTAGTAGAGATTTTTAGTGTTGGTTTTAGAGTATCGCTCCGGGTTTGATGCAGGATGCATTAGTCTTCGTCGCTGTCTTGGTCGATAACAGGAACACTGGCACCATCGTGGAACATGGAGTCGAGGATCGCCGCCGGTCTGATGATCTTGGAAAGATATCGCACACAAGATAAGTAGTACACAACGGCCGCAACATGTGAGCAGCAACCCACAGTGCGTTTCCCGTTTGGGCATTCACAGAAGTAGCGCTTGACTCCTCTGTCACCGATGAAATCCGGGATGTAGTCGATGTAGCACCTGTACTTCGATCTTTTCTTGTGACGCGACGGCACTTCCAGTTTGAGAAGATTGCGTCGTCACGATGATACTTCACATTCAAGTTGTTGTCAGTCGTGAGCATCTCTGCGAGATATGAGACCGCCTGAGAGAGCTGATATGTCCCCGTGAAGAAGATCTTCAGATCCCTCTCCGTCATTTCTGGGAAATCGGGAACAGAATCAGATGTGACTATTCCAGATTCGTCACGAAAATCCGATGGGCTGTGAAGCAGTTCACGGAATCATCAAACAAAAATATCGAATCCTGAACCAACGGATCGACAACGACATGCTAAAGAAGATCGGAGTTCTAATAAGAATCGCTTGTTTTCTGAACAACACCTTCGGAAAACGTCTCAGATCGGACCAAACGATGTTCGACGAGGTTGCAGGACGTATGCTAGAACTCAGATACGCCCCGAACACCCTGGCTGAAGAGGCTGAGCAGAAGCGGTGGCATTTACAAAGAGAGAGAACATGGATCCCCGTCACATCTGATTCTGTTCCCGATTTCCCAGAAATGATGGAGAGGGATCTGAGGATCTTCTTCACGGGGACATATCAGCTCTCTCAAACGGTCTCTTATCTCGCAGAGATGTTCACGACTGACAACAACTTGAATGTGAAGTATCATCGTGACGACACCAATCTTGTCAAACTGGAAGTGCCGTCGCGTCACAAGAAAAGATCGAAGTACAGATGCTACATCGACTACATCCCGGATTTCATCGATGACAGAGGAGTCAAGCGCTACTTCTGTGAATGCCCGAACGGAAAGGGCACTGTGGGTTGCTGCCCACATGTTGCGGCCGTTGTGTACTACTTATCTTGTGCGCTGTATCTTCCAAGATCATCAGACCGGCGGCGATCCTCGACTCCATGTTCCACGATGGTGCCAGTGTTCCTGTTATCAACCAAGACAGCGACGAAGACTAATGCATCCTGCATCAAACCCGGAGCGATACTCTAAATCCAACACTAAAAACTCTACTAGATCATACCCTGAACGTTGTACCTTTACCTTCGATTATTAGCCAAGATATCCCAGAATAGGTCATTTCCGGGGATAAACACTTAGTTCTACCTTTGGACTATTCCGATCGGGCTGAAACTTCACACGCATGTAGATTAGAGTCAGGTGTAACTAACATGAAAGTGGCATCCATCAACCTCAACGCGATCTAGGTCTTTCAAATGAATCTATCGATTTTTTTCTGCCACCAGAAATGGGATATCTGAATAAAAAAGTTGACAAAATGACTGAATTTTTTTTCCAGGATGCCTATCTTGTAGCTTTTTTCCTTAGCTTTCGAATGACACTAAGCGCGACATGCTATCTCCAACTGTTTTGGAGCTAGAGCTGTTTTAAGATTTCGAGGGTCGCCGATTTTCGGCCATAAAGCACACCTTATAACTCTGAAGGTAGGCGTTATCGGAAGTCGGCGCCATAGACAAAAATGATCCACCAGGCGAGACCAATCACCCCACATAAATTATTTTAAAAATCTTCTCGGCCCAGGACCAATGCTTACCGTGCTGTACCCTTTATTCAGATAATGGATCGAATTTTATAGGAGCGAATAATTATTTTACTGAATTACGTGATCTATTGAAAGACGGTCATCATAACGCAAAGGTTCAAAATTTTCTTGCCTCTGACATGATAAAGTGGTCGTTCATTCCATCAAGGGCCCCACATATGGGTGGGCTGTAGGAAGCAGCCGTGAAATCTATAAAATATCACTTACGAAGAATATTGGGTAATGCGTTAGTAACTTATGAAGAAATGTACACCGTGTTAATTCAGATCGAGTCCTGTCTAAACTCTCGACCTCTATCACCGTTATCATCACATCCCAATGATTACCTTCCCTAACTACAGCTCACTTCTTAATTGGAGATTCATTAGCGTCATTACCGGAAGAAGACGTACAACATCTTCAAATAACTCGACTATCTCGTTATCAACGGCTACAACAGCTTTTTCAACATTTTTGGTCTCGGTGGTCCAGAGAATATCTGTGTCGGTTACAACAGAGAGATAAATGGAGAATAAATAAGGCGAAACCAATGGTCGGCGATCTTGTTATCATTAACCGCTACGGTGGTCCATGGCGCGAATAATAGAAACCTATATCGGAAGTGATAATGTGATACGAGTAGTGTTAGTTAAAATGGCTAATGGCAGTGTATCAAAACGTTCAATAAACAAATTGTGTTTCCTGCCAACTGAATAACGAACGACAATTGGTGTTAAAATTAGTAGTATTAGTTCTTAAAACGGTGCACTTCGGGCGACAGTTCGATAGTTAGAGTCCGAAAGGTACGTTTCGGAGATATGTCGAGAAGTTCAAGTCCGAACGGTGTATTTCGTTCGACCGTTTAGCAGTCAGAGTCCGAAAGGTGCATTTCGGAGATATGCCGAAAAGTTCAAGTCCGAACGGTGCACTTCGGGCGACAGTTCGATAGTTAGAGTCCGAAAGGTACGTTTCGGAGATATGTCGAGAAGTTCAAGTCCGAACGGTGTATTTCGTTCGACCGTTTAGCAGTCAGAGTCCGAAAGGTGCATTTCGGAGATATGCCGAAAAGTTCAAGTCCGAACGGTGCACTTCGGGCGACAGTTCGATAGTTAGAGTCCGAAAGGTACGTTTCGGAGATATGCCGAAAGTTCAAGTCCGAACGGTGTATTTCGGACGACCGTTTAGCAGTCAGAGTCCGAAAGGTGCATTTCGAGATATAAGTTGATCCGAACGACGACCGTTTTCGACGCACGAAAAGTGTATTTCGGAGTGATGCCTGATTTTTTCAAGTCCGAACGGTGCACTTCGGGCGACAGTTCGATAGTTAGAGTCCGAAAGGTACGTTTCGGAGATATGTCGAAAAGTTCAAGTCCGAACGGTGTATTTCGTTCGACCGTTTAGCAGTCAGAGTCCGAAAGGTGCATTTCGGAGATATGCCGAAAAGTTCAAGTCGAACGAACGGCGCACTTCGGGCGGAGACAGTTCAAGTCCGAACGATTTCGTTCGAGTAGCAGTAGAGTCCGAAAGGTACGTTTCGGAGATATGCCGAAAAGTTCAAGTCCGAACGGTGTATTTCGTTCGACCGTTCGCAGTCAGAGTCCGAAAGGTGCATTTCGAGATATGCCGAAAAGTTCAAGTCCGAACGGTGCACTTCGGGCGAAAGTTCAAGTCGAACGGTGCAGTTCGGGCGAGTCCGAAGTTAGAGGTACGTTTCGGAGATATGTCGAGAAGTTCAAGTCCGAACGGTGTATTTCGTTCGACCGTTTAGCAGTCAGAGTCCGAAAGGTGCATTTCGAAAAGTTCAAGTCCGACGGTGATCGTTCGACCGTTAGCAGTCAGAGCGAAAAGTGCATTTCGAAAAGTTCAAGTCCGAACGGTGCACTTCGGGCGACAGTTCGATAGTTAGAGTCCGAAAGGTACGTTTCGGAGATATGTCGAGAAGTTCAAGTCCGAACGGTGTATTTCGTTCGACCGTTTAGCAGTCAGAGTCCGAAAGGTGCATTTCGTAAGAGATATGCCGAAAAGTGTAAAGTTCAAGTCCGAACGGTGCACTTCGGGCGACAGTTCGATAGTTAGAGTCCGAAAGGTACGTTTCGGAGATATGTCGAAAAGTTCAAGTCCGAACGGTGTATTTCGTTCGACCGTTTAGCAGTCAGAGTCCGAAAGGTGCATTTCGGAGATATGCGAAAAGTTCAAGTCCGAACGGTTCAAGCACTTCGGGCGACAGTTCGATAGTTAGAGTCCGAAAGGTACGTTTCGGAGATATGTCGAGAAGTTCAAGTCCGAACGGTGTATTTCGTTCGACCGTTTAGCAGTCAGAGTCCGAAAGGTGCATTTCGGAGATATGCCGAAAAGTTCAAGTCCGAACGGTGCACTTCGGGCGACAGTTCGATAGTTAGAGTCCGAAAGGTACGTTTCGGAGATATGTTTCGGAGATATGCCAGAGTCCGAAAGCATTTCAAGTGCCGAACGGTGCACTTCGGGCGACAGTTCGATAGTTAGAGTCCGAAAGGTACGTTTCGGAGATATGTCGAGAAGTTCAAGTCCGAACGGTGTATTTCGTTCGACCGTTTAGCAGTCAGAGTCCGAAAGGTGCATTTCGGTTCAAGAACGGTGATCGACACGTTCGACGCCGAAAAGTGTATTTCGGAGATATGTGATGCCTGATTTTTTCAAGTCCGAACGGTGCACTTCGGGCGACAGTTCGATAGTTAGAGTCCGAAAGGTACGTTTCGGAGATATGTCGAAAAGTTCAAGTCCGAACGGTGTATTTCGTTCGACCGTTTAGCAGTCAGAGTCCGAAAGGTGCATTTCGGAGATATGCCGAAAAGTTCAAGTCCGAACGGTGCACTTCGGGCGACAGTTCGATAGTTAGAGTCCGAAAGGTACGTTTCGGAGATATGTCGAGAAGTTCAAGTCCGAACGGTGTATTTCGTTCGACCGTTTAGCAGTCAGAGTCCGAAAGGTGCATTTCGGAGATATGCCGAAAAGTTCAAGTCCGAACGGTGCACTTCGGGCGACAGTTCGATAGTTAGAGTCCGAAAGGTACGTTTCGGAGATATGTCGAGAAGTTCAAGTCCGAAAGGTGCATTTCGGAGATATGCCGAAAAGTTCAAGTCCGAACGGTGCACTTCGGGCGACAGTTCGATAGTTAGAGTCCGAAAGGTACGTTTCGGAGATATGTCGAGAAGTTCAAGTCCGAACGGTGTATTTCGGACGACCGTTTAGCAGTCAGAGTCCGAAAGGTGCATTTCGGTAAGATGATCCACGTTCGACGCACGAAAAGTGTATTTCGGAGTGATGCCTGATTTTTTCAAGTCCGAACGGTGCACTTCGGGCGACAGTTCGATAGTTAGAGTCCGAAAGGTACGTTTCGGAGATATGTCGAAAAGTTCAAGTCCGAACGGTGTATTTCGTTCGACCGTTTAGCAGTCAGAGTCCGAAAGGTGCATTTCGGAGATATGCCGAAAAGTTCAAGTCCGAACGGTGCACTTCGGGCGACAGTTCGATAGTTAGAGTCCGAAAGGTACGTTTCGGAGATATGTCGAGAAGTTCAAGTCCGAACGGTGTATTTCGTTCGACCGTTTAGCAGTCAGAGTCCGAAAGGTGCATTTCGGAGATATGCCGAAAAGTTCAAGTCCGAACGGTGCACTTCGGGCGACAGTTCGATAGTTAGAGTCCGAAAGGTACGTTTCGGAGATATGCCGAGAAGTTCAAGTCCGAACGGTGTATTTCGTTCGACCGTTTAGCAGTCAGAGTACGAAAGGTCCATTTCGGAGATATGCCGAAAAGTTCAAGTCCGAACGGTGCACTTCGGGCGACAGTTCGAAAGAGTGTACGTTTCGAGATATGTCGAAAAGTTCAAGTCCGAACGGTGTATTTCGTTCGACCGTTTAGCAGTCAGAGTCCGAAAGGTGCATTTCGGAGATATGCCGAAAAGTTCAAGTCCGAACGGTGCACTTCGGGCGACAGTTCGATAGTTAGAGTCCGAAAGGTACGTTTCGGAGATATGTCGAAAGTTCAAGTCCGAACGGTGTATTTCGTTCGACCGTTTAGCAGTCAGAGTCCGAAAGGTGCATTTCGGAGATATGCCGAAAAGTTCAAGTCCGAACGGTGCACTTCGGGCGACAGTTCGATAGTTAGAGTCCGAAAGGTACGTTTCGGAGATATGTCGAGAAGTTCAAGTCCGAACGGTGTATTTCGTTCGACCGTTTAGCAGTCAGAGTCCGAAAGGTGCATTTCGGAGATATGCCGAAAAGTTCAAGTCCGAACGGTGCACTTCGGGCGACAGTTCGATAGTTAGAGTCCGAAAGGTACGTTTCGGAGATATGTCGAAAAGTTCAAGTCCGAACGGTGTATTTCGTTCGACCGTTTAGCAGTCAGAGTCCGAAAGGTGCATTTCGGAGATATGTCCGAAAAGTTCAAGTCCGAACGGTGCACTTCGGGCGACAGTTCGATAGTTAGAGTCCGAAAGGTACGTTTCGGAGATATGTCGAGAAGTTCAAGTCCGAACGGTGTATTTCGTTCGACCGTTTAGCAGTCAGAGTCCGAAAGGTGCATTTCGGAGATATGCCGAAAAGTTCAAGTCCGAACGGTGCACTTCGGGCGACAGTTCGACAGTTAGAGTCCGAAAGGTACGTTTCGGAGATATGTCGAGAAGTTCAAGTCCGAACGGTGTATTTCGTTCGACCGTTTAGCAGTCAGAGTCCGAAAGGTGCATTTCGGAGATATGCCGAAAAGTTCAAGTCCGAACGGTGCACTTCGGGCGACAGTTCGATAGTTAGAGTCCGAAAGGTACGTTTCGGAGATATGTCGAGAAGTTCAAGTCCGAACGGTGTAGTCGACCGCAGTCAGAGTCCGAAAGGTGCATTTTTCGTTCGACCGTTCCGACAGTCAGAGTCCGAAAGGTGCATTTCGGAGATATGCCGAAAGTTCAAGTCCGAACGGTGCACTTCGGGCGACAGTTCGATAGTTAGAGTCCGAAAGGTACGTTTCGGAGATATGTCGAGAAGTTCAAGTCCGAACGGTGTATTTCGTTCGACCGTTTAGCAGTCAGAGTCCGAAAGGTGCATTTCGGAGATATCCACGCCGAAAGTTCAAGTCCGAACGGTGCACTTCGGGCGACACGCAGTCCGAACGGTGCATTTCGGGAGGCGAGTTCGATAGTTAGAGTCCGAAAGGTACGTTTCGGAGATATGTCGAGAAGTTCAAGTCCGAACGGTGTATTTCGTTCGACCGTTTAGCAGTCAGAGTCCGAAAGGTACATTTCGGAGATATGCCGAAAGTTCAAGTCCGAACGGTGTATTTCGTTCGACCGTTTAGCAGTCAGAGTCCGAAAGGTGCATTTCGGAGATATGCCGAAAAGTTCAAGTCCGAACGGTGCATTTCGGGCGACAGTTCGATAGTTAGAGTCCGAAAGGTACGTTTCGGAGATATGCCGAAAAGTTCAAGTCCGAACGGTGTATTTCGGGCGACAGTTCGATAGTCAGAGTCCGAAAGGTGCGTTTCGGAGATATGCCGAAAAGTTCAAGTCCGAACGGTGTATTTCGGGCGACCGTTTAGCAGTCAGAGTCCGAAAGGTGCATTTCGGAGATATGCCGAAAAGTTCAAGTCCGAACGGTGCACTTCGGGCGACAGTTCGATAGTTAGAGTCCGAAAGGTACTTTCGGAGAGATATGTCGAGAAGTTCAAGTCCGAACGGTGTTCAGAGTCCGAAAGGTGCAGTTCGACCGTTTAGCAGTCAGAGTCCGAAAGGTGCATTTCGGTAAGATGATCCACGTTCGACGCACGAAAAGTGTATTTCGGAGTGATGCCTGATTTTTCAAGTCCGAACGGTGCACTTCGGGCGACAGTTCGATAGTTAGAGTCCGAAAGGTACGTTTCGGAGATATGTCGAAAAGTTCAAGTCCGAACGGTGTATTTCGTTCGACCGTTTAGCAGTCAGAGTCCGAAAGGTGCATTTCGGAGATATGCCGAAAAGTTCAAGTCCGAACGGTGCACTTCGGGCGACAGTTCGATAGTTAGAGTCCGAAAGGTACGTTTCGGAGATATGTCGAGAAGTTCAAGTCCGAACGGTGTATTTCGTTCGACCGTTTAGCAGTCAGAGTCCGAAAGGTGCATTTCGGAGATATGCCGAAAAGTTCAAGTCCGAACGGTGCACTTCCGAACGGTGCACTTCGGGCGACAGTTCGATAGTTAGAGTCCGAAAGGTACGTTTCGGAGATATGCCGAAAAGTTCAAGTCCGAACGGTGTATTTCGTTCGACCGTTTAGCAGTCAGAGTCCGAAAGGTGCATTTCGGAGATATGCCGAAGTTCAAGTCCGAACGGTGTATTTCGGGCGACCGTTTAGCAGTTAGAGTCCGAAAGGTGCGTTTCGGAGATATGCCGAAAAGTTCAAGTCCGAACGGTGTATTTCGGGCGACAGTTCGATAGTTAGAGTCCGAAAGGTACGTTTCGGAGATATGCCGAAAAGTTCAAGTCCGAACGGTGTATTTCGTTCGACCGTTTAGCAGTCAGAGTCCGAAAGGTGCATTTCGGAGATATGCCGAAAAGTTCAAGTCCGAACGGTGCACTTCGGGCGACAGTTCGATAGTTAGAGTCCGAAAGGTACGTTTCGGAGATATGTCGAAAAGTTCAAGTCCGAACGGTGTATTTCGTTCGACCGTTTAGCAGTCAGAGTCCGAAAGGTGCATTTCGGAGATATGCCGAAAAGTTCAAGTCCGAACGGTGCACTTCGGGCGACAGTTCGATAGTTAGAGTCCGAAAGGTACGTTTCGGAGATATGTCGAGAAGTTCAAGTCCGAACGGTGTATTTCGTTCGACCGTTTAGCAGTCAGAGTCCGAAAGGTGCATTTCGGAGATATGCCGAAAAGTTCAAGTCCGAACGGTGCACTTCGGGCGACAGTTCGATAGTTAGAGTCCGAAAGGTACGTTTCGGAGATATGTCGAGAAGTTCAAGTCCGAACGGTGTATTTCGTTCGACCGTTTAGCAGTCAGAGTCCGAAAGGTGCATTTCGGAGATATGTCGAAAAGAGTCCGAACGGTGATCCGACAGTCAGAGTCCGAAAAGTGTATTTCGGAGTGATGCGAGAAGTTCAAGTCCGAACGGTGCACTTCGGGCGACAGTTCGATAGTTAGAGTCCGAAAGGTACGTTTCGGAGATATGTCGAAAGTTCAAGTCCGAACGGTGTATTTCGTTCGACCGTTTAGCAGTCAGAGTCCGAAAGGTGCATTTCGGAGATATGCCGAAAAGTTCAAGTCCGAACGGTGCACTTCGGGCGACAGTTCGATAGTTAGAGTCCGAAAGGTACGTTTCGGAGATATGTCGAGAAGTTCAAGTCCGAACGGTGTATTTCGTTCGACCGTTTAGCAGTCAGAGTCCGAAAGGTGCATTTCGGAGATATGCCGAGTCCGAAAGGTAAAGTTCAAGTCCGAACGGTGCACTTCGGGCGACAGTTCGATAGTTAGAGTCCGAAAGGTATGTCGAGAAGTTTCGGTGAGATATGTCCGAGAAGTTCAAGTCCGAACGGTGTATTTCGTTCGACCGTTTAGCAGTCAGAGTCCGAAAGGTGCATTTCGGAGATATGCCGAAAAGTTCAAGTCCGAACGGTGCACTTCGGGCGACAGTTCGATAGTTAGAGTCCGAAAGGTACGTTTCGGAGATATGTCGAGAAGTTCAAGTCCGAACGGTGTATTTCGTTCGACCGTTTAGCAGTCAGAGTCCGAAAGGTGCATTTCGGAGATATGCCGAAAAGTTCAAGTCCGAACGGTGCACTTCGGGCGACAGTTCGATAGTTAGAGTCCGAAAGGTACGTTTCGGAGATATGTCGAGAAGTTCAAGTCCGAACGGTGTATTTCGTTCGACCGTTTAGCAGTCAGAGTCCGAAAGGTGCATTTCGATAAGCCGAAAATTCACGTTCGAACGCACTTCGGGCGACAGTTCGATATTTCGAAAGTGAGATATTCGAAAAAGATTCAAGTCCGAACGGTGCACTTCGGGCGACAGTTCGATAGTTAGAGTCCGAAAGGTACGTTTCGGAGATATGTCGAAAAGTTCAAGTCCGAACGGTGTATTTCGTTCGACCGTTTAGCAGTCAGAGTCCGAAAGGTGCATTTCGGAGATATGCCGAAAAGTTCAAGTCCGAACGGTGCACTTCGGGCGACAGTTCGATAGTTAGAGTCCGAAAGGTACGTTTCGGAGATATGTCGAAAAGTTCAAGTCCGAACGGTGTATTTCGTTCGACCGTTTAGCAGTCAGAGTCCGAAAGTGCATTTCGGAGATATGCCGAAAAGTTCAAGTCCGAACGGTGCACTTCGGGCGACAGTTCGATAGTTAGAGTCCGAAAGGTACATTTCGGAGATATGCCGAAAAGTTCAAGTCCGAACGGTGCACTTCGGGCGACAGTTCGATAGTTAGAGTCCGAAAGGTACGTTTCGGAGATATGTCGAGAAGAAGTTCAAGTCCGAACGGTGTATGTCAGACGACCGTTTAGCAGTCAGAGTCCGAAAGGTGCATTTCGGAGATGATCCACGTTCGACGCACGAAAAGTGTATTTCGGAGTGTTCAAGTCCGAACGGTGCACTTCGGGCGACAGTTCGATAGTTAGAGTCCGAAAGGTACGTTTCGGAGATATGTCGAAAGTTCAAGTCCGAACGGTGTATTTCGTTCGACCGTTTAGCAGTCAGAGTCCGAAAGGTGCATTTCGGAGATATGCCGAAAAGTTCAAGTCCGAACGGTGCACTTCGGGCGACAGTTCGATAGTTAGAGTCCGAAAGGTACGTTTCGGAGATATGTCGAGAAGTTCAAGTCCGAACGGTGTATTTCGTTCGACCGTTTAGCAGTCAGAGTCCGAAAGGTGCATTTCGGAGATATGCCGAAAAGTTCAAGTCCGAACGGTGCACTTCGGGCGACAGTTCGATAGTTAGAGTCCGAAAGGTACGTTTCGGAGATATGTCGAAAAGTTCAAGTCCGAACGGTGTATTTCGTTCGACCGTTTAGCAGTCAGAGTCCGAAAGGTGCATTTCGGAGATATGCCGAAAAGTTCAAGTCCGAACGGTGCACTTCGGGCGACAGTTCGATAGTTAGAGTCCGAAAGGTACGTTTCGGAGATATGTCGAAAGTTCAAGTCCGAACGGTGTATTTCGTTCGACCGTTTAGCAGTCAGAGTCCGAAAGGTGCATTTCGGAGATATGCCGAAAAGTTCAAGTCCGAACGGTGCACTTCGGGCGACAGTTCGATAGTTAGAGTCCGAAAGGTACGTTTCGGAGATATGTCGAGAAGTTCAAGTCCGAACGGTGTATTTCGTTCGACCGTTTAGCAGTCAGAGTCCGAAAGGTGCATTTCGGAGATATGCCGAAATGTTCAAGTCCGAACGGTGCACTTCGGGCGACAGTTCGATAGATAGAGTCCGAAAAGTACGTTTCGGAGATATATCGAGAAGTTCAAGTCCGAACGGTGTATTTCGTTCGACCGTTTAGCAGTCAGAGTCCGAAAGGTGCATTTCGGAGATATGCCGAAAAGTTCAAGTCCGAACGGTGCACTTCGGGCGACAGTTCGATAGTTAGAGTCCGAAAGGTACGTTTCGGAGATATGTCGAGAAGTTCAAGTCCGAACGGTGTATTTCGTTCGACCGTTTAGCAGTCAGAGTCCGAAAGGTGCATTTCGGAGATATGCCGAAAAGTTCAAGTCCGAACGGTGCACTTCGGGCGACAGTTCGATAGTTAGAGTCCGAAAGGTACGTTTCGGAGATATGTCGAAAGTTCAAGTCCGAACGGTGTATTTCGTTCGACCGTTTAGCAGTCAGAGTCCGAAAGGTGCATTTCGGAGATATGCCGAAAAGTTCAAGTCCGAACGGTGCACTTCGGGCGACAGTTCGATAGTTAGAGTCCGAAAGGTACGTTTCGGAGATATGTCGAGAAGTTCAAGTCCGAACGGTGTATTTCGTTCGACCGTTTAGCAGTCAGAGTCCGAAAGTCCGAACGGTGTGCATTTCGGAGATATTTCGAAAAGTTCAAGTCCGAACGGTGCACTTCGGGCGACAGTTCGATAGTTAGAGTCCGAAAGGTACGTTTCGGAGATATGCCGAGAAGTTCAAGTCCGAACGGTGTATTTCGTTCGACCGTTTAGCAGTCAGAGTCCGAAAGGTGCATTTCGGAGATATGCCGAAAAGTTCAAGTCCGAACGGTGCACTTCGGGCGACAGTTCGATAGTTAGAGTCCGAAAGGTACGTTTCGGAGATATGTCGAAAAGTTCAAGTCCGAACGGTGTATTTCGTTCGATAGTCAGAGTCCGAAAGGTGCATTTCGAGATATGCCGAAAAGTTCGAAAATTTCCGAACGGTGCACTTCGGGCGACAGTTCGATAGTTAGAGTCCGAAAGGTACGTTTCGGAGATATGTCGAGAAGTTCAAGTCCGAACGGTGTATTTCGTTCGACCGTTTAGCAGTCAGAGTCCGAAAGGTGCATTTCGGAGATATGCCGAAAAGTTCAAGTCCGAACGGTGCACTTCGGGCGACAGTTCGATAGTTAGAGTCCGAAAGGTACGTTTCGGAGATATGTCGAGAAGTTCAAGTCCGAACGGTGTATTTCGTTCGACCGTTTAGCAGTCAGAGTCCGAAAGGTGCATTTCGGAGATATGCCGAAAAGTTCAAGTCCGAACGGTGCACTTCGGGCGACAGTTCGATAGTTAGAGTCCGAAAGGTACGTTTCGGAGATATGTCGAGAAGTTCAAGTCCGAACGGTGTATTTCGTTCGACCGTTTAGCAGTCAGAGTCCGAAAGGTGCATTTCGGAGATATGCCGAAAAGTTCAAGTCCGAACGGTGCACTTCGGGCGACAGTTCGATAGTTAGAGTCCGAAAGGTACGTTTCGGAGATATGTCGAGAAGTTCAAGTCCGAACGGTGTATTTCGTTCGACCGTTTAGCAGTCAGAGTCCGAAAGGTGCATTTCGGAGATATGCCGAAAAGTTCAAGTCCGAACGGTGCACTTCGGGCGACAGTTCGATAGTTAGAGTCCGAAAGGTACGTTTCGGAGATATGTCGAGAAGTTCAAGTCCGAACGGTGTATTTCGTTCGACCGTTTAGCAGTCAGAGTCCGAAAGGTGCATTTCGGTAAGATGATCCACGTTCGACGCACGAAAAGTGTATTTCGGAGTGATGCCGAAAAGTTCAAGTCCGAACGGTGCACTTCGGGCGACAGTTCGATAGTTAGAGTCCGAAAGGTACGTTTCGGAGATATGTCGAAAGTTCAAGTCCGAACGGTGTATTTCGTTCGACCGTTTAGCAGTCAGAGTCCGAAAGGTGCATTTCGGAGATATGCCGAAAAGTTCAAGTCCGAACGGTGCACTTCGGGCGACAGTTCGATAGTTAGAGTCCGAAAGGTACGTTTCGGAGATATGTCGAGAAGTTCAAGTCCGAACGGTGTATTTCGTTCGACCGTTTAGCAGTCAGAGTCCGAAAGGTGCATTTCGGAGATATGCCGAAAAGTTCAAGTCCGAACGGTGCACTTCGGGCGACAGTTCGATAGTTAGAGTCCGAAAGGTACGTTTCGGAGATATGCCGAGAAGTTCAAGTCCGAACGGTGTATTTCGGACGACCGTTTAGCAGTCAGAGTCCGAAAGGTGCATTTCGGTAAGATGATCCACGTTCGACGCCGAAAAGTGTATTTCGGAGTGAGTCAGAGTCCGAAAGGTGCATTTGATTTTTTCAAGTCCGAACGGTGCACTTCGGGCGACAGTTCGATAGTTAGAGTCCGAAAGGTACGTTTCGGAGATATGTCGAAAAGTTCAAGTCCGAACGGTGTATTTCGTTCGACCGTTTAGCAGTCAGAGTCCGAAAGGTGCATTTCGGAGATATGCCGAAAAGTTCAAGTCCGAACGGTGCACTTCGGGCGACAGTTCGATAGTTAGAGTCCGAAAGGTACGTTTCGGAGATATGTCGAAAAGTTCAAGTCCGAACGGTGTATTTCGTTCGACCGTTTAGCAGTCAGAGTCCGAAAGGTGCATTTCGGAGATATGCCGAAAAGTTCAAGTCCGAACGGTGCACTTCGGGCGACAGTTTAGCAGTCAGAGTCCGAAAGGTGCATTTCGGAGATATGCCGAAAAGTTCAAGTCCGAACGGTGCACTTCGGGCGACAGTTCGATAGTTAGAGTCCGAAAGGTACGTTTCGGAGATATGTCGAGAAGTTCAAGTCCGAACGGTGTATTTCGTTCGACCGTTTAGCAGTCAGAGTCCGAAAGGTGCATTTCGGAGATATGCCGAAAAGTTCAAGTCCGAACGGTATACCTTAAACACTGTAACGTACGGAACGGCATCAGCAAGTTACTTAGCCATTAAAGGTATTGCAACAACTTTCTTTGAAATTTGCTAGCCGATATCCACGTAGCGCTCATATAATTCAACGTTGTTTTTACATGGACGATTTATTAACGAGTGTAGATACTATAGACGAAGCTTTGAACATTTATCGGGAATTAACAGAAATATTAAATAGCGCAAAGCTACCTCTGAGAAAATGGTGTCTCGAATGAAATTTCTATTTTAAATTCAATATTAGGCGATAAATCAAATAGTGATAAATTAATACAGTTTTGCGATAACAAGGAGTTAAAACCTTAGGAATAGCTTGGAATCCCAAAACTGACTCGTTAAGTTACTCAGTAAATGTTCAAGATATCAATAATAAAATTACCAAACGCTCGGTGCTAGCAACGATCGCTAAGATATTCGATCCTTTAGGACTAACGGGTCCAGCAATAATAGTGGCAAAATTATTTATGCGAAAATTATGGCACGCCAACGTTTCCTGGGATGAATGTTTACCAAGGAGCTCTACAATCAATGGATTAATTTTCTGAAACAGCTTAATAGTATAAATGAGATAGCTGTCACCAGACACGTTATTTGTGAAGGTTCTAGTCGCATCGAACTGCACGTTTTTTGTGATGCCTGAAAAGGCATTTGGAGCTTGTATTTATATTTATTCCGAAAACAGTTTGGGAAGGTCAATGTCAAACTTGCTTTGTGCAAAATCAAAGGTTGTTCCTCAAGGAAAACACACTTTACCTCGCTTAGAATTACTAGCCGCTGTAACACTATCTGACTTGATGGATACAGTCAAGCAGAGTCTAGATGTTGAAATATCTAATGTCACATATTATAGCGATTCCACAATAGTTTTAGCTTGGTTAAAAATCGAACCTGCAAATTTAAAAACATTTGTGGCAAACAGAATCTCAAAATCACCGAATTGACAAGAGGAACAATGGAAGCACGTAAGATCGGAACAAAACCCTGCAGATATAATCTCACGAGGAATAGCTCCTAACGAACTGAAGGATTTAAAATTGTGGTGGCACGGACCCGACTTTCTGATAACAAAGAAGCATTCAACAACATGTTCTACTTACTCAGATAAACTAATAAACATACCGGAAGTCAAGTTGACAACCGCCTTCGTAATAAACATAAAACCAGATTTTGCGAAAAACCTATTTGAACGATATTCAACATTAAATAAATTACAACGTGTAACGGCTTATTGTATCTGTTTCAAAAGAATCGCACTGACGAAAGAAAAGGGTTTAAAATGTTTAACCGTTGAAGAAGTCAATTATGCGTTGCAGTCATTAATAAAACTAGTGCAAGCTACTGAATTCTCTGAGGAAATCAGACTACTCAAATTATCACGAACAATATCTAAAAGGAGTACGATTTTAAAATTAAATCCCTTCATTGACGAACATGGATAATCAGAGTTGAGGTAGACTTAAGCATTCGAATTTATTCAGATAATGGATCGAATTTTATAGGAGCGAATAATTATTTTACTGAATTACGTGATCTATTGAAAGACGGTCATCATAACAAAGGTTCAAAATTTTCTTGCCTCTGACATGATAAAGTGGTCGTTCATTCCATCAAGGGCCCCACATATGGGTGGGCTGTGGAAGCAGCCGTGAAATCTATAAAATATCACTTACGAAGAATATTGGGTAATGCGTTAGTAACTTATGAAGAAATGTACACCGTGTTAATTCAGATCGAGTCCTGTCTAAACTCTCGACCTCTATCACCGTTATCATCACATCCCAATGATTACCTTCCCCTAACTACAGCTCACTTCTTAATTGGAGATTCATTAGCGTCATTACCGGAAGAAGACGTACAACATCTTCAAATAACTCGACTATCTCGTTATCAACGGCTACAACAGCTTTTTCAACATTTTTGGTCTCGGTGGTCCAGAGAATATCTGTGTCGGTTACAACAGAGAGATAAATGGAGAATAAATAAGGCGAAACCAATGGTCGGCGATCTTGTTATCATTAACCGCTACGGTGGTCCATGGCGCGAATAATAGAAACCTATATCGGAAGTGATAATGTGATACGAGTAGTGTTAGTTAAAATGGCTAATGGCAGTGTATCAAAACGTTCAATAAACAAATTGTGTTTCCTGCCAACTGAATAACGAACGACAATTGGTGTTAAAATTAGTAGTATTAGTTCTTAAACATTTAATGAAAATTTTGTTAATCTTTATTCATAAGTAATATTAACTTAATCACAGCTTTGTTAATATTGAACATGTTTGTTCAAGATGGGGTATATGTTGGAACAAGTGAATGTCAGGCAGTGGGAATACCCGATACCTGCGTTTCTGTATTTGCATCTGTTAAACCGGATGTCATAAAGATACCTTTCCTTTCTTTTATATTGTAAATACCAGTAATCGAACGGGTCGATGACTAACCATCGACAACTTGAAGACAAGAACGAAATAAAGAGCATTCCCGAAAACGGTGCACTTCGGGCGACAGTTCGATAGTTAGAGTCCGAAAGGTACGTTTCGGAGATATGTCGAGAAGTTCAAGTCCGAACGGTGTATTTCGTTCGACCGTTTAGCAGTCAGAGTCCGAAAGGTGCATTTCGGAGATATGCCGAAAAGTTCAAGTCCGAACGGTGCACTTCGGGCGACAGTTCGATAGTTAGAGTCCGAAAGGTACGTTTCGGAGATATGCCGAGAAGTTCAAGTCCGAACGGTGTATTTCGTTCGACCGTTTAGCAGTCAGAGTCCGAAAGGTGCATTTCGGAGATATGCCGAAAAGTTCAAGTCCGAACGGTGCACTTCGGGCGACAGTTCGATAGTTAGAGTCCGAAAGGTACGTTTCGGAGATATGTCGAGAAGTTCAAGTCCGAACGGTGTATTTCGTTCGACCGTTTAGCAGTCAGAGTCCGAAAGGTGCATTTCGGTAAGATGATATGCCGAAAAGTGTATTTCGGAATGCCTGTTCAAGTCCGAACGGTGCACTTCGGGCGACAGTTCGATAGTTAGAGTCCGAAAGGTACGTTTCGGAGATATGTCGAAAAGTTCAAGTCCGAACGGTGTATTTCGTTCGACCGTTTAGCAGTCAGAGTCCGAAAGGTGCATTTCGGAGATATGCCGAAAGTTCAAGTCCGAACGGTGCACTTCGGGCGACAGTTCGATAGTTAGAGTCCGAAAGGTACGTTTCGGAGATATGTCGAGAAGTTCAAGTCCGAACGGTGTATTTCGTTCGACCGTTTAGCAGTCAGAGTCCGAAAGGTGCATTTCGGAGATATGCCGAAAAGTTCAAGTCCGAACGGTGCACTTCGGGCGACAGTTCGATAGTTAGAGTCCGAAAGGTACGTTTCGGAGATATGTCGAGAAGTTCAAGTCCGAACGGTGTATTTCGTTCGACCGTTTAGCAGTCAGAGTCCGAAAGGTGCATTTCGGAGATATGCCGAAAAGTTCAAGTCCGAACTTCGGGCGACAGTTCGATAGTTAGAGTCCGAAAGGTACGTTTCGGTTCAAGTCCGAACCGTGCACTTCGGGGGACAGTTCGATAGTTAGAGTCCGAAAGGTACGTTTCGGAGATATGTAGAGAAGTTCAAGTCCGAACGGTGTATGTCGGACGACCGTTTAGCAGTCAGAGTCCGAAAGGTGCATTTCGGTAAGATGATCCACGTTCGACGCACGAAAAGTGTATTTCGGAGTGATGCCTGATTTCTTCAAGTCCGAACGGTGCACTTCGGGCGACAGTTCGATAGTTAGAGTCCGAAAGGTACGTTTCGGAGATATGTCGAAAAGTTCAAGTCCGAACGGTGTATTTCGTTCGACCGTTTAGCAGTCAGAGTCCGAAAGGTGCATTTCGGAGATATGCCGAAAAGTTCAAGTCCGAACGGTGCACTTCGGGCGACAGTTCGATAGTTAGAGTCCGAAAGGTACGTTTCGGAGATATGTCGAGAAGTTCAAGTCCGAACGGTGTATTTCGTTCGACCGTTTAGCAGTCAGAGTCCGAAAGGTGCATTTCGGAGATATGCCGAAAAGTTCAAGTCCGAACGGTGCACTTCGGGCGACAGTTCGATAGTTAGAGTCCGAAAGGTCCATTTCGGAGATATGCCGAAAAGTTCAAGTCCGAACGGTGCACTTCGGGCGACAGTTCGATAGTTAGAGTCCGAAAGGTACGTTTCGGAGATATGTCGAAAAGTTCAAGTCCGAACGGTGTATTTCGTTCGACCGTTTAGCAGTCAGAGTCCGAAAGGTGCATTTCGGAGATATGCCGAAAAGAAAAGTTCAAGTCCGAACGGTGCACTTCGGGCGACAGTTCGATAGTTAGAGTCCGAAAGGTACGTTTCGGAGATATGTCGAAAAGTTCAAGTCCGAACGGTGTATTTCGTTCGACCGTTTAGCAGTCAGAGTCCGAAAGGTGCATTTCGGAGATATGCCGATATGCCGAAAGTTCAAGTCCGAACGGTGCACTTCGGGCGACAGTTCGATAGTTAGAGTCCGAAAGGTACGTTTCGGAGATATGTCGAGAAGTTCAAGTCCGAACGGTGTATTTCGTTCGACCGTTTAGCAGTCAGAGTCCGAAAGGTGCATTTCGGAGATATGCCGAAAAGTTCAAGTCCGAACGGTGCACTTCGGGCGACAGTTCGATAGTTAGAGTCCGAAAGGTCCATTTCGGAGATATGCCGAAAAGTTCAAGTCCGAACGGTGCACTTCGGGCGACAGTTCGATAGTTAGAGTCCGAAAGGTACGTTTCGGAGATATGTAGAGAAGTTCAAGTCCGAACGGTGTATGTCGGACGACCGTTTAGCAGTCAGAGTCCGAAAGGTGCATTTCGGTAAGATGATCCACGTTCGACGCACGAAAAGTGTATTTCGGAGTGATGCCTGATTTTTTCAAGTCCGAACGGTGCACTTCGGGCGACAGTTCGATAGTTAGAGTCCGAAAGGTACGTTTCGGAGATATGTCGAAAAGTTCAAGTCCGAACGGTGTATTTCGTTCGACCGTTTAGCAGTCAGAGTCCGAAAGGTGCATTTCGGAGATATGCCGAAAAGTTCAAGTCCGAACGGTGCACTTCGGGCGACAGTTCGATAGTTAGAGTCCGAAAGGTACGTTTCGGAGATATGCCGAAAAGTTCAAGTCCGAACGGTGTATTTCGTTCGACCGTTTCGGAGATATGCCGAAAGTTCAAGTCCGAAGTCGGGCGACAGTTCGATAGTTAGAGTCCGAAAGGTGCATTTCGGAGATATGCCGAAAAGTTCAAGTCCGAACGGTGCACTTCGGGCGACAGTTCGATAGTTAGAGTCCGAAAGGTACGTTTCGGAGATATGTCGAGTAAGTTCAAGTCCGAACGGTGTATTTCGTTCGACCGTTTAGCAGTCAGAGTCCGAAAGGTGCATTTCGGAGATATGCCGAAAGTTCAAGTCCGAACGGTGCACTTCGGGCGACAGTTCGATAGTTAGAGTCCGAAAGGTACGTTTCGGAGATATGTCGAGAAGTTCAAGTCCGAACGGTGTATTTCGTTCGACCGTTTAGCAGTCAGAGTCCGAAAGGTGCATTTCGGAGATATGCCGAAAAGTTCAAGTCCGAACGGTGCACTTCGGGCGACAGTTCGATAGTTAGAGTCCGAAAGGTACGTTTCGGAGATATGTCGAGAAGTTCAAGTCCGAACGGTGTATTTCGTTCGACCGTTTAGCAGTCAGAGTCCGAAAGGTGCATTTCGGAGATATGCCGAAAAGTTCAAGTCCGAACGGTGCACTTCGGGCGACAGTTCGATAGTTAGAGTCCGAAAGGTACGTTTCGGAGATATGTCGAGAAGTTCAAGTCCGAACGGTGTATTTCGTTCGACCGTTTAGCAGTCAGAGTCCGAAAGGTGCATTTCGGAGATATGCCGAAAAGTTCAAGTCCGAACGGTGCACTTCGGGCGACAGTTCGATAGTTAGAGTCCGAAAGGTACGTTTCGGAGATATGTCGAGAAGTTCAAGTCCGAACGGTGTATTTCGTTCGACCGTTTAGCAGTCAGAGTCCGAAAGGTGCATTTCGGAGATATGCCGAAAAGTTCAAGTCCGAACGGTGCACTTCGGGCGACAGTTCGATAGTTAGAGTCCGAAAGGTACGTTTCGGAGATATGTCGAGAAGTTCAAGTCCGAACGGTGTATTTCGTTCGACCGTTTAGCAGTCAGAGTCCGAAAGGTGCATTTCGGAGATATGCCGAAAAGTTCAAGTCCGAACGGTGCACTTCGGGCGACAGTTCGATAGTTAGAGTTCGAAAGGTACGTTTCGGAGATATGTCGAGAAGTTCAAGTCCGAACGGTGTATTTCGTTCGACCGTTTAGCAGTCAGAGTCCGAAAGTGCATTTCGGAGATATGCCGAAAAGAGTCCGAACGGTGCACTTCGTTCGACGCACATTTCGGAGATATGCCGAAAAGTTCAAGTCCGAACGGTGCACTTCGGGCGACAGTTCGATAGTTAGAGTCCGAAAGGTACGTTTCGGAGATATGTCGAGAAGTTCAAGTCCGAACGGTGTATGTCGGACGACCGTTTAGCAGTCAGAGTCCGAAAGGTGCATTTCGGTAAGATGATCCACGTTCGACGCACGAAAAGTGTATTTCGGAGTGAGGCCTGATTTCTTCAAGTCCGAACGGTGCACTTCGGGCGACAGTTCGATAGTTAGAGTCCGAAAGGTACGTTTCGGAGATATGTCGAAAAGTTCAAGTCCGAACGGTGTATTTCGTTCGACCGTTTAGCAGTCAGAGTCCGAAAGATGCATTTCGGAGATATGCCGAAAAGTTCAAGTCCGAACGGCGCACTTCGGGCGACAGTTCGATAGTTAGAGTCCGAAAGGTACGTTTCGGAGATATGTCGAGAAGTTCAAGTCCGAACGGTGTATTTCGTTCGACCGTTTAGCAGTCAGAGTCCGAAAGGTGCATTTCGGAGATATGCCGAAAAGTTCAAGTCCGAACGGTGCACTTCGGGCGACAGTTCGATAGTTAGAGTCCGAAAGGTACGTTTCGGAGATATGTCGAAAAGTTCAAGTCCGAACGGTGTATTTCGTTCGACCGTTTAGCAGTCAGAGTCCGAAAGGTGCATTTCGGAGATATGCCGAAAAGTTCAAGTCCGAACGGTGCACTTCGGGCGACAGTTCAGTCCGAAAGGTCGTTTCGGAGATATCCGAGAAGTTCAAGTCCGAACGGTGCATTTCGGGCGACCGTTTAGCAGTAGAGTCCGAAAGGTGAGTCCGAACGGTGCATTTCGTTCGACCGTTCGCAGTCAGAGTCCGAAAGGTGCATTTCGGAGATATGCCGAAAAGTTCAAGTCCGAACGGTGCACTTCGGGCGACAGTTCGATAGTTAGAGTCCGAAAGGTACGTTTCGGAGATATGTCGAAAAGTTCAAGTCCGAACGGTGTATTTCGTTCGACCGTTTAGCAGTCAGAGTCCGAAAGGTGCATTTCGGAGATATGCCGAAAGTTCAAGTCCGAACGGTGCACTTCGGGCGACAGTTCGATAGTTAGAGTCCGAAAGGTACGTTTCGGAGATATGTCGAAAAGTTCAAGTCCGAACGGTGTATTTCGTTCGACCGTTTAGCAGTCAGAGTCCGAAAGGTGCATTTCGGAGATATGCCGAAAAGTTCAAGTCCGAACGGTGCACTTCGGGCGACAGTTCGATAGTTAGAGTCCGAAAGGTCCATTTCGGAGATATGCCGAAAAGTTCAAGTCCGAACGGTGCACTTCGGGCGACAGTTCGATAGTTAGAGTCCGAAAGGTACGTTTCGGAGATATGCCGAGAAGTTCAAGTCCGAACGGTGTATTTCGGACGACCGTTTAGCAGTCAGAGTCCGAAAGGTGCATTTCGGAGAAGATGATCGAACATTTCGTTCGACCGTTTACGAGTCCGAAAGTGCATTTCGGAGATGATGCCGAAAAGTTCAAGTCCGAACGGTGCACTTCGGGCGACAGTTCGATAGTTAGAGTCCGAAAGGTACGTTTCGGAGATATGTCGAAAAGTTCAAGTCCGAACGGTGTATTTCGTTCGACCGTTTAGCAGTCAGAGTCCGAAAGGTGCATTTCGGAGATATGCCGAAAAGTTCAAGTCCGAACGGTGCACTTCGGGCGACAGTTCGATAGTTAGAGTCCGAAAGGTCCATTTCGGAGATATGCCGAAAAGTTCAAGTCCGAACGGTGCACTTCGGGCGACAGTTCGATAGTTAGAGTCCGAAAGGTACGTTTCGGAGATATGTCGAGAAGTTTAAGTCCGAACGGTGTATGTCAGACGACCGTTTAGCAGTCAGAGTCCGAAAGGTGCATTTCGGTAAGATGATCCACGTTCGACGCACGAAAAGTGTATTTCGGAGTGATGCCTGATTTTTCAAGTCCGAACGGTGCACTTCGGGCGACAGTTCGATAGTTAGAGTCCGAAAGGTACGTTTCGGAGATATGTCGAAAAGTTCAAGTCCGAACGGTGTATTTCGTTCGACCGTTTAGCAGTCAGAGTCCGAAAGGTGCATTTCGGAGATATGCCGAAAAGTTCAAGTCCGAACGGTGCACTTCGGGCGACAGTTCGATAGTTAGAGTCCGAAAGGTACGTTTCGGAGATATGTCGAGAAGTTCAAGTCCGAACGGTGTATTTCGTTCGACCGTTTAGCAGTCAGAGTCCGAAAGGTGCATTTCGGAGATATGCCGAAAAGTTCAAGTCCGAACGGTGCACTTCGGGCGACAGTTCGATAGTTAGAGTCCGAAAGGTACGTTTCGGAGATATGTCCGAAGTTCAAGTCCGAACGGTGTATTTCGTTCGACCGTTAGCAGTCAGAGTCCGAAAGGTGCATTTCGGAGATATGCCGAAAAGTTCAAGTCCGAACGGTGCACTTCGGGCGACAGTTCGATAGTTAGAGTCCGAAAGGTACGTTTCGGAGATATGTCGAGAAGTTCAAGTCCGAACGGTGTATTTCGTTCGACCGTTTAGCAGTCAGAGTCCGAAAGGTGCATTTCGGAGATATGCCGAAAGTTCAAGTCCGAACGGTGCACTTCGGGCGACAGTTCGATAGTTAGAGTCCGAAAGGTACGTTTCGGAGATATGCCGAGAAGTTCAAGTCCGAACGGTGTATTTCTGACGACCGTTTAGCAGTCAGAGTCCGAAAGGTGCATTTCGGATAAGAGTTCAATCCGAACGGTGCACTTCGTTCGACGCACGAAAGTGTATTTCGGAGTGAGGCCTGATTTCTTCAAGTCCGAACGGTGCACTTCGGGCGACAGTTCGATAGTTAGAGTCCGAAAGGTACGTTTCGGAGATATGTCGAAAAGTTCAAGTCCGAACGGTGTATTTCGTTCGACCGTTTAGCAGTCAGAGTCCGAAAGGTGCATTTCGGAGATATGCCGAAAAGTTCAAGTCCGAACGGTGCACTTCGGGCGACAGTTCGATAGTTAGAGTCCGAAAGGTACGTTTCGGAGATATGTCGAAAAGTTCAAGTCCGAACGGTGTATTTCGTTCGACCGTTTAGCAGTCAGAGTCCGAAAGGTGCATTTCGGAGATATGCCGAAAAGTTCAAGTCCGAACGGTGCACTTCGGGCGACAGTTCGTTAGTTAGAGTCCGAAAGGTCCATTTCGGAGATATGCCGAAAGTTCAAGTCCGAACGGTGCACTTCGGGCGACAGTTCGATAGTTAGAGTCCGAAAGGTACGTTTCGGAGATATGTCGAGAAGTTCAAGTCCGAACGGTGTATTTCAGACGACCGTTTAGCAGTCAGAGTCCGAAAGGTGCATTTCGGTAAGATGATCCACGTTCGACGCACGAAAAGTGTATTTCGGAGTGATGCCTGATTTTTTCAAGTCCGAACGGTGCACTTCGGGCGACAGTTCGATAGTTAGAGTCCGAAAGGTACGTTTCGGAGATATGTCGAAAAGTTCAAGTCCGAACGGTGTATTTCGTTCGACCGTTTAGCAGTCAGAGTCCGAAAGGTGCATTTCGGAGATATGCCGAAAAGTTCAAGTCCGAACGGTGCACTTCGGGCGACAGTTCGATAGTTAGAGTCCGAAAGGTACGTTTCGGAGATATGTCGAGAAGTTCAAGTCCGAACGGTGTATTTCGTGACCGTTTAGCAGTCAGAGTCCGAAAGGTGCATTTCGGAGATATGCCGAAAAGTTCAAGTCCGAACGGTGCACTTCGGGCGACAGTTCGATAGTTAGAGTCCGAAAGTTCAAGTCGAACATTTCGGAGATATGCATTTCGAGATAAAAGTTCAAGTCCGAACGGTGTATTTCGTTCGACCGTTTAGCAGTCAGAGTCCGAAAGGTGCATTTCGGAGATATGCCGAAAAGTTCAAGTCCGAACGGTGCACTTCGGGCGACAGTTCGATAGTTAGAGTCCGAAAGGTACGTTTCGGAGATATGTCGAGAAGTTCAAGTCCGAACGGTGTATTTCGTTCGACCGTTTAGCAGTCAGAGTCCGAAAGGTGCATTTCGGAGATATGCCGAAAAGTTCAAGTCCGAACGGTGCACTTCGGGCGACAGTTCGATAGTTAGAGTCCGAAAGGTACGTTTCGGAGATATGCCGAGAAGTTCAAGTCCGAACGGTGTATTTCGTTCGACCGTTTGCATTTCGGAGCGAAAGTTCAAGTCAGAGTTCGATAGTCCGAGTCCGAAAGGTGCATTTCGGAGATATGCCGAAAAGTTCAAGTCCGAACGGTGCACTTCGGGCGACAGTTCGATAGTTAGAGTCCGAAAGGTACGTTTCGGAGATATGCCGCGAAGTTCAAGTCCGAACGGTGTATTTCGTTCGACCGTTCCGCAGTCAGAGTCCGAAAGGTGCATTTCGGAGATATGCCGAAAAGTTCAAGTCCGAACGGTGCACTTCGGGCGACAGTTCGATAGTTAGAGTCCGAAAGGTACGTTTCGGAGATATGTCGAGAAGTTCAAGTCCGAACGGTGTATTTCGTTCGACCGTTTAGCAGTCAGAGTCCGAAAGGTGCATTTCGGAGATATGCCGAAAAGTTCAAGTCCGAACGGTGCACTTCGGGCGACAGTTCGATAGTTAGAGTCCGAAAGGTACGTTTCGGAGATATGCCGAGAAGTTCAAGTCCGAACGGTGTATTTCGTTCGACCGTTTAGCAGTCAGAGTCCGAAAGGTGCATTTCGGAGATATGCCGAAAAGTTCAAGTCCGAACGGTGCACTTCGGGCGACAGTTCGATAGTTAGAGTCCGAAAGGTACGTTTCGGAGATATGCCGCGAAGTTCAAGTCCGAACGGTGTATTTCGTTCGACCGTTTAGCAGTCAGAGTCCGAAAGGTGCATTTCGGAGATATGCCGAAAAGTTCAAGTCCGAACGGTGTATGTCAGACGACCGTTTAGCAGTCAGAGTCCGAAAGGTGCATTTATGCATTAAAAAGAATTCTTCAAGGGAATAAAACATTCTTCAATAAGATATCTCCTAAGTTCTTTCTTGAAGCTACCCAAGGTTGGACTCAAAACCATTACCTCCGGCAACCCATTAAACAATCTAAGGCTCAATACAGCCGGGGACCTAGACCCTATCTGTGTTCTAACAAAAGGGACTCTTAACTTATTTTGTATCTTGTGTGAAAATCATGCAAATCACTACCCCTTAACTCATTCTGCCCATGACAGAACACACTGACACATAGTTCGTATATCAGCATACATGGCAGGGTCAGGATATCAAATTCTTAAACAACTGCCTGCATGACTGTGTGCGTGGCGCACCCAGCATGCATCTAATAATTCGCTTTTGCAGCAAGAAAATTTCCCTTGAAGAGGCGGAGGCGCCCCACAGACAAATGCCATAGCTCAGTCGTGAATACACCTGAGCATAATAAAACATTTTTAGGTGTTCCATGTTTGAAACCTGTCTAATATTTCTTATTAGAAAGCACATTGATGCTAGCTTTCCACCCAATTCCTGGCAGTGACCATTCCACCTACAGGTGTCATCGAGTACAACTCCCAGAAACTTCATCTCCTTTTGTCTAGATATTTCATTACCTCCCACAGACAGGTTCATATCCAGAGATCTCCTATTCTGTGGATTATGGAATCTCAAATAGCATGTTTTGGAGCTATTTAAATACAAGGAGTTACTACAGAACCAACCATTCAAATCCGTCAGGAGTCGAGCGGCACGCTCCCGCAAAGCACCTTCATTTTTGTCGGATATTATAAGTGATGTGTCGTCCGCATACACCAGAATAGGTGCTCCACCGACACTCTTCTCCATGTCGTTGACATAGAGTAAAAGAGCACAGGGCCCAGGGTGAGCCCTGCGGCACTCCCACCTCAACGTCAACAACACATGAGTGAACCTCCTTCTCACAGGAGGCGTCGCTACGCCTGACAAACATCTTCCTCCCCAAGATAGCTCTGGATCCACGTCAAAGCGGTCCCCTTATACCATATTTTTCTGCTTTATCCAGCAATCTATTGTGCAGAACACAGTCGAAAGCCCTGCTGAGGTCACAAAATATCCCAGCAGGGCACTCACCGTCCTCAATGCATTTAACCAGATTCCTATAGAAGGACTCGAAAGCTGTGGAGGTTGACTTGGATTTTGGAATCCATGTTGATTTCCGGTTATTATTTTGTGCTTCTGTAAGAAGCTTTCCAGTCGGGCTAAGAAACAGTATTCGAATATCTTGCCAAAGCAAGGTGCCAGTGTGATGGGGCGGTAATTGTCTACATTTTGTTTATTACCTTTTTATGTATTGGTACAACACAACTCATTTTCAGTGCTGACGGATATTTTCCCGCTCCAAACGACAAATTAACAAGGTATGCAAGAGGATCATACAAAGCCTGAGCCACTCGCTTGATTAAAAAGCATGATACACCGTCAGGACCCATGGTTTTCTTATTTTTAAGTTTTTGTGATTATGTATCTAATATCATCTAGTGAAACTGGTTTTAAGAACATGGTCGCATCATTCCGTGGGATGCAATTATCAGACAGATTATTTGGGGCAATTTTTCTGATTACATTAAGAGGTGCATCTCTAAAGCACAATGCAAAGTGATCAGCCACCTTCTTAGGCTCTTGGATTACATTATTATCAACCTCCAATACAATGCCCACATTACGACTACTATGTTGAGTTAGTTCTTTGGTCACTGACCAGGCTGTCTTTGTTTTATTCTCAGATTGTATTATTTTATTCTGATAGTATGACTTCTTAACCTCTGTAACTAGTTCGGTGTGTATCTTCTTTTTGTTTTATAATGTTCAGAAAGCATAGGATATTTTTGCTTAAACTGTATAGAGATTTTAAGTTGTCACTAGAATCCTAAGTCTTTTGTTCACCCAATATTTCCGTTTTAACCTTAATCTCCTCTTTAATGGCATACGTTTATTAAAATAAAAGATAAACGAGTTGTAAAACTCTTCAAATGCTGTATCTAGATCATTCTGACGTTCCAGAGTGCTCCAGTCATGGGCCAGAAGATCATCCGTAGTCTACATATATTAACTTCACTTACATCTCTAGAGTATCTATAGTTGGGCCCACAAGTCTTCTGTGCAACACCACAGTCAAAAAGAATGGATCTATGATCTGATATTTGATTGTCATATACATTACACTCACCCGGACTCTCAAAATTACAAAACAGGTGGTCCAAAACATTTTTCCCTCTGGTTGGAGATGACACCAGATTAAATAGATTGTAACTCAATAAACACTGACTAAGTGCTACATAATTTTTCGCATCCCTTGAAGGATCAATATTAAAATCGCCATTGAGAACTATAGTAGTACCCGGCTTATACAGAGTATCCAAAATATTAGTCAACACAAACAAAAATTCTGATAGTTATCAGACGGTGACCTATAGCAGGTTAGGATAATTGTTCTACATTTTTGATGCGGTTTCCAGAGAACACCACATATTTCAATATCCTTGTCAATACAATATTGCGACAGATCAATAGGTTCCACAACTGTACCTACTTCATCCCTTACCCAGATTCCAACGCCTCCCCTGCTATCCAACCTTGAGTAGCTCGTTACATTATGAAAACCTGGAAATATGAAAGACTTAACTGACTCGTAAGTGCTCCAAGTTTCTGTAAAACATAAAAATTTCAAATTTTTATAAACCGATATATAATCATGGACTATAAAGTCAATTTTATTAATATTTAGTGAACAGCAATTTAATGATAAAACATCCGGCTTAAATGTTACATACTTCTGGTTTCCTTCTCTGGCGATGAAAAAACTGTGACACTAAGGTTCCTGTGGCCACATTTTCGGGTTCATCGCCTTTTCCAAGTTACTCAGGTGAACTGATGCTTTATAGGACGCATATTCCTTCTGATACTTAGACAAATTTTCTTCGCTGCATCTCGCCTCTGGAAATGATTTTTGAGGAAGTCTTCTACTTCAGTGTACTTTGTAGTAGGGTCAAGTCGAGTTATATGAAGGAAAGCTTTTTGGAACAGCTTTTAATGTTCTGTCACCAAGTTCTTCTGAGCCTCCAATTATAGAATGATTTTTGTCTCTGTGATTTCTTCTTGTTAGAGTTAACTTTTGTCCAGTTTGAACTTCCTTTAACTTCAGGTTTATTTTCTTCATCGATTTTAGCTACAACATTAGCTACATTGCTCATCAGATCAACATTTCCAGTGATTTCAGTTTGACCTGACTTTTCGTCAACAATGGCAACATCCGATTCATCTTTGACATTATTGCAGGAGACATTGTCAGTTGAAACATGATTTTCACCCTTATTTGTTATTTTCAACAAACTAATTATCGTTTCTTGATGATTTATGGTTCGCTCTAGCTCTCCAATGAGTCTATTCGAACATTCCAATCGAATTTGTGTCATTTCAAACTTATGTTTAAACTCATTGAGACTAACCATATGCCGAAAAGTTCAAGTCCGAACGGTGCACTTCGGGCGACAGTTCGATAGTTAGAGTCCGAAAGGTACGTTTCGGAGATATGTCGAGAAGTTCAAGTCCGAACGGTGTATTTCGTTCGACCGTTTAGCAGTCAGAGTCCGAAAGGTGCATTTCGGAGATATGCCGAAAAGTTCAAGTCCGAACGGTGCACTTCGGGCGACAGTTCGATAGTTAGAGTCCGAAAGGTACGTTTCGGAGATATGTCGAGAAGTTCAAGTCCGAACGGTGTATTTCGTTCGACCGTTTAGCAGTCAGAGTCCGAAAGGTGCATTTCGGAGATATGCCGAAAAGTTCAAGTCCGAACGGTGCACTTCGGGCGACAGTTCGATAGTTAGAGTCCGAAAGGTACGTTTCGGAGATATGTCGAGAAGTTCAAGTCCGAACGGTGTATTTCGTTCGACCGTTTAGCAGTCAGAGTCCGAAAGGTGCATTTCGGAGATATGCCGAAAAGTTCAAGTCCGAACGGTGCACTTCGGGCGACAGTTCGTACGTTTCGGAGATATGCGAGTTCAAGTCCGAACGGTGCACTTCGGGCGAGTTCGATAGTTAGAGTCCGAAAGGTACGTTTCGGAGATATGTCGAAAGTTCAAGTCCGAACGGTGTATTTCGTTCGACCGTTTAGCAGTCAGAGTCCGAAAGGTGCATTTCGGAGATATGCCGAAAAGTTCAAGTCCGAACGGTGCACTTCGGGCGACAGTTCGATAGTTAGAGTCCGAAAGGTACGTTTCGGAGATATGTCGAGAAGTTCAAGTCCGAACGGTGTATTTCGTTCGACCGTTTAGCAGTCAGAGTCCGAAAGGTGCATTTCGGAGATATGCCGAAAAGTTCAAGTCCGAACGGTGCACTTCGGGCGACAGTTCGATAGTTAGAGTCCGAAAGGTACGTTTCGGAGATATGTCGAAGTTCAAGTCCGAACGGTGTATTTCGTTCGACCGTTTAGCAGTCAGAGTCCGAAAGGTGCATTTCGGAGATATGCCGAAAAGTTCAAGTCCGAACGGTGCACTTCGGGCGACAGTTCGATAGTTAGAGTCCGAAAGGTACGTTTCGGAGATATGCCGAAAGTTCAAGTCCGAACGGTGTATTTCGTTCGACCGTTCGAGCAGTCAGAGTCCGAAAGGTGCATTTCGGAGATATATGTCCGAACGGTGACTTCGGGCGAAGTTCAAGTCCGAACGTTTCGGTAAGTCCGAACGGTGTATTCGGACGACCGTTTAGCAGTCAGAGTCCGAAAGGTGCATTTCGGTAAGATGATCCACGTTCGACGCACGAAAAGTGTATTTCGGAGATATGCCTGATTTTTCAAGTCCGAACGGTGCACTTCGGGCGACAGTTCGATAGTTAGAGTCCGAAAGGTACGTTTCGGAGATATGTCGAAAAGTTCAAGTCCGAACGGTGTATTTCGTTCGACCGTTTAGCAGTCAGAGTCCGAAAGGTGCATTTCGGAGATATGCCGAAAAGTTCAAGTCCGAACGGTGCACTTCGGGCGACAGTTCGATAGTTAGAGTCCGAAAGGTACGTTTCGGAGATATGTCGAAAGTTCAAGTCCGAACGGTGTATTTCGTTCGACCGTTTAGCAGTCAGAGTCCGAAAGGTGCATTTCGGAGATATGCCGAAAAGTTCAAGTCCGAACGGTGCACTTCGGGCGACAGTTCGATAGTTAGAGTCCGAAAGGTACGTTTCGGAGATATGCCGAAAAGTTCAAGTCCGAACGGTGCACTTCGGGCGACAGTTCGATAGTTAGAGTCCGAAAGGTACATTTCGGAGATATGCCGAAAAGTTCAAGTCCGAACGGTGCACTTCGGGCGACAGTTCGATAGTTAGAGTCCGAAAGGTACGTTTCGGAGATATGTCGAGAAGTTCAAGTCCGAACGGTGTATTTCGTTCGACCGTTTAGCAGTCAGAGTCCGAAAGGTGCATTTCGGAGATATGCCGAAAAGTTCAAGTCCGAACGGTGCACTTCGGGCGACAGTTCGATAGTTAGAGTCCGAAAGGTACGTTTCGGAGATATGTCGAAAAGTTCAAGTCCGAACGGTGTATTTCGTTCGACCGTTTAGCAGTCAGAGTCCGAAAGGTGCATTTCGGAGATATGCCGAAAAGTTCAAGTCCGAACGGTGCACTTCGGGCGACAGTTCGATAGTTAGAGTCCGAAAGGTACGTTTCGGAGATATGTCGAGAAGTTCAAGTCCGAACGGTGTATTTCGTTCGACCGTTTAGCAGTCAGAGTCCGAAAGGTGCATTTCGGAGATATGCGATAGTCAGAAAAGTTCAAGTCCGAACGGTGAACTTCGGGCGACAGTTCGATAGTTAGAGTCCGAAAGGTACGTTTCGGAGATATGTCGAAAAGTTCAAGTCCGAACGGTGTATTTCGTTCGACCGTTCGATAGTCAGAGTCCGAAAGGTGCATTTCGGAGATATGTCGAAAAGTTCAAGTCCGAACGGTGCACTTCGGGCGACAGTTCGATAGTTAGAGTCCGAAAGGTACATTTCGGAGATATGCCGAAAAGTTCAAGTCCGAACGGTGCACTTCGGGCGACAGTTCGATAGTTAGAGTCCGAAAGGTACGTTTCGGAGATATGTCGAGAAGTTCAAGTCCGAACGGTGTATTTCGTTCGACCGTTTAGCAGTCAGAGTCCGAAAGGTGCATTTCGGAGATATGCCGAAAAGTTCAAGTCCGAACGGTGCACTTCGGGCGACAGTTCGATAGTTAGAGTCCGAAAGGTACGTTTCGGAGATATGTCGAGAAGTTCAAGTCCGAACGGTGTATTTCGTTCGACCGTTTAGCAGTCAGAGTCCGAAAGGTGCATTTCGGAGATATGCCGAAAAGTTCAAGTCCGAACGGTGCACTTCGGGCGACAGTTCGATAGTTAGAGTCCGAAAGGTACGTTTCGGAGATATGTCGAAAGTTCAAGTCCGAACGGTGTATTTCGTTCGACCGTTTAGCAGTCAGAGTCCGAAAGGTGCATTTCGGAGATATGCCGAAAAGTTCAAGTCCGAACGGTGCACTTCGGGCGACAGTTCGATAGTTAGAGTCCGAAAGGTACGTTTCGGAGATATGTCGAGAAGTTCAAGTCCGAACGGTGTATTTCGTTCGACCGTTTAGCAGTCAGAGTCCGAAAGGTGCATTTCGGAGATATGCCGAAAAGTTCAAGTCCGAACGGTGCACTTCGGGCGACAGTTCGATAGTTAGAGTCCGAAAGGTACGTTTCGGAGATATGTCGAAAAGTTCAAGTCCGAACGGTGTATTTCGTTCGTATTTCGCAGTCAGAGTCCGACCATTTCGGAGATATGCAAAGTTCAGAGTCCGAAAGGTGCATTTCGGAGATATGCCGAAAAGTTCAAGTCCGAACGGTGCACTTCGGGCGACAGTTCGATAGTTAGAGTCCGAAAGGTACGTTTCGGAGATATGTCGAAAGTTCAAGTCCGAACGGTGTATTTCGTTCGACCGTTTAGCAGTCAGAGTCCGAAAGGTGCATTTCGGAGATATGCCGAAAAGTTCAAGTCCGAACGGTGCACTTCGGGCGACAGTTCGATAGTTAGAGTCCGAAAGGTACGTTTCGGAGATATGTCGAAAAGTTCAAGTCCGAACGGTGTATTTCGTTCGACCGTTTAGCAGTCAGAGTCCGAAAGGTGCATTTCGGAGATATGCCGAAAAGTTCAAGTCCGAACGGTGCACTTCGGGCGACAGTTCGATAGTTAGAGTCCGAAAGGTACGTTTCGGAGATATGTCGAGAAGTTCAAGTCCGAACGGTGTATTTCGTTCGACCGTTTAGCAGTCAGAGTCCGAAAGGTGCATTTCGGAGATATGCCGAAAAGTTCAAGTCCGAACGGTGCACTTCGGGCGACAGTTCGATAGTTAGAGTCCGAAAGGTACGTTTCGGAGATATGTCGAAAAGTTCAAGTCCGAACGGTGTATTTCGTTCGACCGTTTAGCAGTCAGAGTCCGAAAGGTGCATTTCGGAGATATGCCGAAAAGTTCAAGTCCGAACGGTGCACTTCGGGCGACAGTTCGATAGTTAGAGTCCGAAAGGTACGTTTCGGAGATATGTCGAGAAGTTCAAGTCCGAACGGTGTATTTCGTTCGACCGTTTAGCAGTCAGAGTCCGAAAGGTGCATTTCGGTAAGATGATCCACGTTCGACGCACGAAAAGTGTATTTAGGAGTGATGCCTGATTTTTTCAAGTCCGAACGGTGCACTTCGGGCGACAGTTCGATAGTTAGAGTCCGAAAGGTACGTTTCGGAGATATGTCGAAAAGTTCAAGTCCGAACGGTGTATTTCGTTCGACCGTTTAGCAGTCAGAGTCCGAAAGGTGCATTTCGGAGATATGCCGAAAAGTTCAAGTCCGAACGGTGCACTTCGGGCGACAGTTCGATAGTTAGAGTCCGAAAGGTACGTTTCGGAGATATGCCGAGAAGTTCAAGTCCGAACGGTGTATTTCGTTCGACCGTTTAGCAGTCAGAGTACGAAAGGTGCATTTCGGAGATATGCCGAAAAGTTCAAGTCCGAACGGTGCACTTCGGGCGACAGTTCGATAGTTAGAGTCCGAAAGGTACGTTTCGGAGATATGTCGAAGTTCAAGTCCGAACGGTGTATTTCGTTCGACCGTTTAGCAGTCAGAGTCCGAAAGGTGCATTTCGAGATATGCCGAAAAGTTCAAGTCCGAACGGTGCACTTCGGCGACAGTTCGAAAGAGTGTATTTCGGAGATATGCCGAAAAGTTCAAGTCCGAACGGTGCACTTCGGGCGACAGTTCGATAGTTAGAGTCCGAAAGGTACGTTTCGGAGATATGTCGAAAAGTTCAAGTCCGAACGGTGTATTTCGTTCGACCGTTTAGCAGTCAGAGTCCGAAAGGTGCATTTCGGAGATATGCCGAAAAGTTCAAGTCCGAACGGTGCACTTCGGGCGACAGTTCGATAGTTAGAGTCCGAAAGGTACGTTTCGGAGATATGTCGAAGTTCAAGTCCGAACGGTGTATTTCGTTCGACCGTTTAGCAGTCAGAGTCCGAAAGGTGCATTTCGGAGATATGCCGAAAAGTTCAAGTCCGAACGGTGCACTTCGGGCGACAGTTCGATAGTTAGAGTCCGAAAGGTACGTTTCGGAGATATGTCGAGAAGTTCAAGTCCGAACGGTGTATTTCGTTCGACCGTTTAGCAGTCAGAGTCCGAAAGGTGCATTTCGGAGATATGCCGAAAAGTTCAAGTCCGAACGGTGCACTTCGGGCGACAGTTCGATAGTTAGAGTCCGAAAGGTACGTTTCGGAGATATGCCGAAAAGTTCAAGTCCGAACGGTGTATTTCGTTCGACCGTTCGATAGTCAGAGTCCAGTCATTTCGGAGTCCGAAAGTTCAAGTCCGAACGGTGTATTTCGTTCGACCGTTTCGTCAGAGTCCGAAGGTGCATTTCGGAGATAAAAGTTCAAGTCCGAACGGTGCACTTCGGGCGACAGTTCGATAGTTAGAGTCCGAAAGGTACGTTTCGGAGATATGTCGAGAAGTTCAAGTCCGAACGGTGTATTTCGTTCGACCGTTTAGCAGTCAGAGTCCGAAAGGTGCATTTCGGAGATATGCCGAAAAGTTCAAGTCCGAACGGTGCACTTCGGGCGACAGTTCGATAGTTAGAGTCCGAAAGGTACGTTTCGGAGATATGTCGAAAAGTTCAAGTCCGAACGGTGTATTTCGTTCGACCGTTTAGCAGTCAGAGTCCGAAAGGTGCATTTCGGAGATATGCCGAAAAGTTCAAGTCCGAACGGTGCACTTCGGGCGACAGTTCGATAGTTAGAGTCCGAAAGGTACGTTTCGGAGATATGTCGAAAGTTCAAGTCCGAACGGTGTATTTCGTTCGACCGTTTAGCAGTCAGAGTCCGAAAGGTGCATTTCGGAGATATGCCGAAAAGTTCAAGTCCGAACGGTGCACTTCGGGCGACAGTTCGATAGTTAGAGTCCGAAAGGTACGTTTCGGAGATATGTCGAAAAGTTCAAGTCCGAACGGTGTATTTCGTTCGACCGTTTAGCAGTCAGAGTCCGAAAGGTGCATTTCGGAGATATGCCGAAAAGTTCAAGTCCGAACGGTGCACTTCGGGCGACAGTTCGATAGTTAGAGTTCGAAAGGTACGTTTCGGAGATATGTCGAGAAGTTCAAGTCCGAACGGTGTATTTCGTTCGACCGTTTAGCAGTCAGAGTCCGAAAGGTGCATTTCGGAGATATGCCGAAAAGTTCAAGTCCGAACGGTGCACTTCGGGCGACAGTTCGATAGTTAGAGTCCGAAAGGTACGTTTCGGAGATATGTCGAAAAGTTCAAGTCCGAACGGTGTATTTCGTTCGACCGTTTAGCAGTCAGAGTCCGAAAGGTGCATTTCGGAGATATGCCGAAAAGTTCAAGTCCGAACGGTGCACTTCGGGCGACAGTTCGATAGTTAGAGTCCGAAAGGTACGTTTCGGAGATATGTCGAAAAGTTCAAGTCCGAACGGTGTATTTCGTTCGACCGTTTAGCAGTCAGAGTCCGAAAGGTGCATTTCGGAGATATGCCGAAAAGTTCAAGTCCGAACGGTGCACTTCGGGCGACAGTTCGATAGTTAGAGTCCGAAAGGTACGTTTCGGAGATATGTCGAAAGGTACGTTTCGGAGATATGTCGAAGTTCAAGTCCGAACGGTGTATTTCGTTCGACCGTTTAGCAGTCAGAGTCCGAAAGGTGCATTTCGGAGATATGCCGAAAAGTTCAAGTCCGAACGGTGCACTTCGGGCGACAGTTCGATAGTTAGAGTCCGAAAGGTACGTTTCGGAGATATGTCGAGAAGTTCAAGTCCGAACGGTGTATTTCGTTCGACCGTTTAGCAGTCAGAGTCCGAAAGGTGCATTTCGGAGATATGCCGAAAAGTTCAAGTCCGAACGGTGCACTTCGGGCGACAGTTCGATAGTTAGAGTCCGAAAAAGTTTCGGAGATATGCCGTTTAGCAGTCAGAATTTCGGAAGTTCAAGTCCGAACGGTGCACTTCGGGCGACAGTTCGATAGTTAGAGTCCGAAAGGTACGTTTCGGAGATATGTCGAAAAGTTCAAGTCCGAACGGTGTATTTCGTTCGACCGTTTAGCAGTCAGAGTCCGAAAGGTGCATTTCGGAGATATGCCGAAAAGTTCAAGTCCGAACGGTGCACTTCGGGCGACAGTTCGATAGTTAGAGTCCGAAAGGTACGTTTCGGAGATATGTCGAGAAGTTCAAGTCCGAACGGTGTATTTCGTTCGACCGTTTAGCAGTCAGAGTCCGAAAGGTGCATTTCGGAGATATGCCGAAAAGTTCAAGTCCGAACGGTGCACTTCGGGCGACAGTTCGATAGTTAGAGTCCGAAAGGTACGTTTCGGAGATATGTCGAGAAGTTCAAGTCCGAACGGTGTATTTCGGACGACCGTTTAGCAGTCAGAGTCCGAAAGGTGCATTTCGGTAAGATGATCCACGTTCGACGCACGAAAAGTGTATTTCGGAGTGATGCCTGATTTTTTCAAGTCCGAACGGTGCACTTCGGGCGACAGTTCGATAGTTAGAGTCCGAAAGGTACGTTTCGGAGATATGTCGAAAAGTTCAAGTCCGAACGGTGTATTTCGTTCGACCGTTTAGCAGTCAGAGTCCGAAAGGTGCATTTCGGAGATATGCCGAAAAGTTCAAGTCCGAACGGTGCACTTCGGGCGACAGTTCGATAGTTAGAGTCCGAAAGGTACGTTTCGGAGATATGTCGAGAAGTTCAAGTCCGAACGGTGTATTTCGTTCGACCGTTTAGCAGTCAGAGTCCGAAAGGTGCATTTCGGAGATATGCCGAAAAGTTCAAGTCCGAACGGTGCACTTCGGGCGACAGTTCGATAGTTAGAGTCCGAAAGGTACGTTTCGGAGATATGTCGAGAAGTTCAAGTCCGAACGGTGTATTTCGTTCGACCGTTTAGCAGTCAGAGTCCGAAAGGTGCATTTCGGAGATATGCCGAAAAGTTCAAGTCCGAACGGTGCACTTCGGGCGACAGTTCGATAGTTAGAGTCCGAAAGGTACGTTTCGGAGATATGTCGAGAAGTTCAAGTCCGAACGGTGTATTTCGTTCGACCGTTTAGCAGTCAGAGTCCGAAAAAGGATATGCATTTCGGAGATATGCCGAAAAGTTCAAGTCCGAACGGTGCACTTCGGGCGACAGTTCGATAGTTAGAGTCCGAAAGGTACGTTTCGGAGATATGTCGAAAGTTCAAGTCCGAACGGTGTATTTCGTTCGACCGTTTAGCAGTCAGAGTCCGAAAGGTGCATTTCGGAGATATGCCGAAAAGTTCAAGTCCGAACGGTGCACTTCGGGCGACAGTTCGATAGTTAGAGTCCGAAAGGTACGTTTCGGAGATATGTCGAGAAGTTCAAGTCCGAACGGTGTATTTCGTTCGACCGTTTAGCAGTCAGAGTCCGAAAGGTGCATTTCGGAGATATGCCGAAAAGTTCAAGTCCGAACGGTGCACTTCGGGCGACAGTTCGATAGTTAGAGTCCGAAAGGTACGTTTCGGAGATATGTCGAGAAGTTCAAGTCCGAACGGTGTATTTCGTTCGACCGTTTAGCAGTCAGAGTCCGAAAGGTGCATTTCGGAGATATGCCGAAAAGTTCAAGTCCGAACGGTGCACTTCGGGCGACAGTTCGATAGTTAGAGTCCGAAAGGTACGTTTCGGAGATATGTCGAGAAGTTCAAGTCCGAACGGTGTATTTCGTTCGACCGTTTAGCAGTCAGAGTCCGAAAGGTGCATTTCGGAGATATGCCGAAAAGTTCAAGTCGAACGGTGCACTTCGGGCGACAGTTCGATAGTTAGAGTCCGAAAGGTACGTTTCGGAGATATGTCGAAAAGTTCAAGCGAACATTTCGTTCGACCGTTTAGCAGTCAGAGTCCGAAAGGTGCATTTCGGAGATATGCCGAAAAGTTCAAGTCCGAACGGTGCACTTCGGGCGACAGTTCGATAGTTAGAGTCCGAAAGGTACGTTTCGGAGATATTCGAAAAGTTCAAGTCCGAACGGTGTATTTCGTTCGACCGTTTAGCAGTCAGAGTCCGAAAGGTGCATTTCGGAGATATGCCGAAAAGTTCAAGTCCGAACGGTGCACTTCGGGCGACAGTTCGATAGTTAGAGTCCGAAAGGTACGTTTCGGAGATATGTCGAAAGTTCAAGTCCGAACGGTGTATTTCGTTCGACCGTTTAGCAGTCAGAGTCCGAAAGGTGCATTTCGGAGATATGCCGAAAAGTTCAAGTCCGAACGGTGCACTTCGGGCGACAGTTCGATAGTTAGAGTCCGAAAGGTACGTTTCGGAGATATGTCGAGAAGTTCAAGTCCGAACGGTGTATTTCGTTCGACCGTTTAGCAGTCAGAGTCCGAAAGGTGCATTTCGGAGATATGCCGAAAAGTTCAAGTCGAACGGTGCACTTCGGGCGACAGTTCGATAGTTAGAGTCCGAAAGGTACGTTTCGGAGATATGTCGAAAAGTTCAAGTCCGAACGGTGTATTTCGTTCGACCGTTTAGCAGTCAGAGTCCGAAAGATATGTGCAGTTTCGGTGATTTCGATAGTCAGCCGAAAAGCATTTCGGAGATATGCCGAAAAGTTCAAGTCCGAACGGTGCACTTCGGGCGACAGTTCGATAGTTAGAGTCCGAAAGGTACGTTTCGGAGATATGTCGAGAAGTTCAAGTCCGAACGGTGTATTTCGTTCGACCGTTTAGCAGTCAGAGTCCGAAAGGTGCATTTCGGAGATATGCCGAAAAGTTCAAGTCCGAACGGTGCACTTCGGGCGACAGTTCGATAGTTAGAGTCCGAAAGGTACGTTTCGGAGATATGTCGAGAAGTTCAAGTCCGAACGGTGTATTTCGTTCGACCGTTTAGCAGTCAGAGTCCGAAAGGTGCATTTCGGAGATATGCCGAAAAGTTCAAGTCCGAACGGTGCACTTCGGGCGACAGTTCGATAGTTAGTTAGAGTCCGAAAGGAACGGTTTCGTTCGAGATAGTCAGAGTCCGAAAGGTGCATTTCGGAGATATTCAAGTCCGAACGGTGTATTTCGTTCGACCGTTTAGCAGTCAGAGTCCGAAAGGTGCATTTCGGAGATATGCCGAAAAGTTCAAGTCCGAACGGTGCACTTCGGGCGACAGTTCGATAGTTAGAGTCCGAAAGGTACGTTTCGGAGATATGTCGAGAAGTTCAAGTCCGAACGGTGTATTTCGTTCGACCGTTTAGCAGTCAGAGTCCGAAAGGTGCATTTCGGAGATATGCCGAAAAGTTCAAGTCCGAACGGTGCACTTCGGGCGACAGTTCGATAGTTAGAGTCCGAAAGGTACGTTTCGGAGATATGTCGAAGTTCAAGTCCGAACGGTGTATTTCGTTCGACCGTTTAGCAGTCAGAGTCCGAAAGGTGCATTTCGGAGATATGCCGAAAAGTTCAAGTCCGAACGGTGCACTTCGGGCGACAGTTCGATAGTTAGAGTCCGAAAGTTCAAGTCCGAACGTTTCGCGAGATATAGAGTCCGAAAGGTACGTTTCGGAGATATGAAGTTCAAGTCCGAACGGTGTATTTCGTTCGACCGTTTAGCAGTCAGAGTCCGAAAGGTGCATTTCGGAGATATGCCGAAAAGTTCAAGTCCGAACGGTGCACTTCGGGCGACAGTTCGATAGTTAGAGTCCGAAAGGTACGTTTCGGAGATATGTCGAAAAGTTCAAGTCCGAACGGTGTATTTCGTTCGACCGTTTAGCAGTCAGAGTCCGAAAGGTGCATTTCGGAGATATGCCGAAAAGTTCAAGTCCGAACGGTGCACTTCGGGCGACAGTTCGATAGTTAGAGTCCGAAAGGTACGTTTCGGAGATATGTCGAAAAGTTCAAGTCCGAACGGTGTATTTCGTTCGACCGTTTAGCAGTCAGAGTCCGAAAGGTGCATTTCGGAGATATGCCGAAAAGTTCAAGTCCGAACGGTGCACGATAGTTTCGGTACGTTTCGGAGCGACAGTCCGAACGGTGTATTTCGTTCGATAGTTAGAGTCCGAAAGGTACGTTTCGGAGATATGTCGAAAAGTTCAAGTCCGAACGGTGTATTTCGTTCGACCGTTTAGCAGTCAGAGTCCGAAAGGTGCATTTCGGAGATATGCCGAAAAGTTCAAGTCCGAACGGTGCACTTCGGGCGACAGTTCGATAGTTAGAGTCCGAAAGGTACGTTTCGGAGATATGTCGAAGTTCAAGTCCGAACGGTGTATTTCGTTCGACCGTTTAGCAGTCAGAGTCCGAAAGGTGCATTTCGGAGATATGCCGAAAAGTTCAAGTCCGAACGGTGCACTTCGGGCGACAGTTCGATAGTTAGAGTCCGAAAGGTACGTTTCGGAGATATGTCGAAGTTCAAGTCCGAACGGTGTATTTCGTTCGACCGTTTAGCAGTCAGAGTCCGAAAGGTGCATTTCGGAGATATGCCGAAAAGTTCAAGTCCGAACGGTGCACTTCGGGCGACAGTTCGATAGTTAGAGTCCGAAAGGTACGTTTCGGAGATATGTCGAGAAGTTCAAGTCCGAACGGTGTATTTCGTTCGACCGTTTAGCAGTCAGAGTCCGAAAGGTGCATTTCGGAGATATGCCGAAAAGTTCAAGTCCGAACGGTGCACTTCGGGCGACAGTTCGATAGTTAGAGTCCGAAAGGTACGTTTCGGAGATATGTCGAAAAGTTCAAGTCCGAACGGTGTATTTCGTTCGACCGTTTAGCAGTCAGAGTCCGAAAGGTGCATTTCGGAGATATGCCGAA